>RCUC01168087.1:0-78195 GCA_003697995.1 Taxidea taxus jeffersonii
CCGATGGTGTGAACGTCGGCCCAAACCTGCCATCTGGGGTCACGGTGCTGTCCCCTTGAGACTGTATCCAAGAACGCCCTTTTACTCCCAGTGACAAAGCATTTAGCACACGTGGTACCCAGCACCGAAGGCCTCTGAGGGACAGAGGAGCACAAAAGTACACGTGATCCACGTCTGGGTTACTAGGACTTCCCGGGGCAGATTTCCCTTATCCTCCTTTCCCTCCCAGAGGCTTCCAGCCAGTTTGATTTATAGGAGGAAAGCGAGGTTTGTTGGTATCAGCATTCACTGTGTTCCAAGCAGTGTCTGGAGTCAGTACCCCCTGCCTTTTCTCTGATGAGAGTTTTGCCTAAAATCATTCCTAAGAGAGCATCAGGCGAGGGTCAGAGCTGCGGGAACAGAGAGGGCAGGGAGCCCTCGTTCCTGGAGCATCCGTGGCATGCCGCGCAGTTCCTTTGATCATAGCCACCTTCTGAGAAAGCTGATATTGTCACCTTTTTTACTCATGAGCAAACTTCGGCTGGGGCAGATAAGTAATCTGCTGAAGTCCCACAGGGATCAAGTGGCAGAGTCCGGCTTGGAACCCACTGGGGTCAGACTTCAAAGCCTGGCCCTTTCCTGGCCACTATTAGGGCTGACTTTGGCTTTGATGGTTTCCATCCACTGGGAGGGCTTAGTCTGTTCGGGGCTTTTTGGGTGGTTTGGGGTTTTTTGTTTGTTTGTTTTGTTTCGTTTTGAGCAACTTTATGGGCCTGACAGTCCAAGCACGCCCACAGGTATGAACTGTTCTGGCGTTCTCTGCCCCAAAGTGAAACGGGGGGCCCTTCCCTTGGCTTAGGAAACAGCACCCCGTGTTTCCAAAGGTTTTAGCTGCTACCAATCAGAGACAAGTAAGTGCTGGGAGGCCCTGAAGGGCCAAGGTTGTCAGGAACATAAAGGACATCCTGTTGAATTTGAATTTCAGATCAACAGTGGATAATTTTTCAGCATAAGTATATCCTGGGAAATATTTGGATCATACTAACAAAGGGCTTATTAACCAAAATTCAAAACTAACTGGGCATTTTGTATTTTTGTTGTTGTTAAATCTGGCCACCCTAGGGAGGGCGGCTGTCGACTCCTTGCTGTAGACACTTAAGTGGGATGTTCTGAGATCAGGGCCACCCGGGAGCTGGGAGAGAGCACCCTGTGGACCTGCCTTCCCTCATTTCGTATTCCATGGTATTTGGTTGAATCCTGCTCATGCCCAGCCCCGCCAGAGTGGTCAGTCGTGCCAGTGGTCAGAAACAGCTGCCCCAGGCCCTTCACACAAACGGCCCTAACCAAGTCCCATCTGGGAGAAATGACATTGTGACAAGTTTAGAAAGGAGCCCACCTGGGCTCAGGAGGTCTTGTGAGAAAAGGCTGAGGGAAGAGGGCCCCGGGGAGCAGTGTAGCATTAGGGTTAAGGACTCAGCAAGCCGACTTCCTAATGGTGGCGATGAGAATGGCCGCGCACTGAGGGCTGACTACCTGGCGGGCACTGTGTTGTGTGTTTCGAACGCCTCTCCATCTCCCTGTACCACTAGATCCACAGAACAGCCCCGTGATACAGGCTACTTCATAGAAGAGCAAACAGCAGTTCCGAGAGGTCAGGTGACTTGCCCAAGATCACACAGCGTCCACAGTCATGGAGCCCCAGCTCCCTGGGACCAGATCTGCATATCTGACTTTGTTGCCCACACACAGTTAACCACTCCCTGACTTTGCCTCCCCCGCATGGCGTTCCTGACTTCGGCCTCAGCTTCGGCTGTCCTTGGGGACCTTACTGCCTCATGTAACAGGCTGTTTACACAGGACTGAGAGAACTAGATTCCCCGTATTGATCTGTCTATTGACCTTAGGTCTGTCTACCGCCTGTCTAAGAAGTCGCTCCCCCCCCCCACCCGCCCCATTCGCCCCTGGGGCCTCCAGTAGCAAAGGGTCTGAGTCCTGGTCCCCATGTCCCCTTGGTTTCCCCTTAGCCTTCCCTTCTGGTTAAACCTCCTCATTTCCATCCTCCCTTCCCTTACTCTTCGAGATCCTGGTGGTAGCCTAGTCTTGACCACTTACTAGCTGTGTGACCTTGAGCAGGTCTCCTAACTTCTCTGAGTATCCTTTCCTCACTGTACAAAGAAGATAAAAATAAACCTTTCCTTGTAGGGTGATAAGAGGAGGATCCCATAGTCCCGGAGCTGGCGGGGGGGGGGGGGCAGTGCATTTTTAGTAGCAGAAAAAGTCAGACCAGATAGAGTGATTGGGACACTTGGCTCTGAGCTCTCTTCTGTACGTGTCACAGTGTGGGCCGATTGCTTAATCTCCCGCTGCCTCAGTATCTTCATCAGTAGCAGAACATGACTGCTCCCTCCCCCGCAGTGGCCAAGGGTTCAGGGCAGTGCAGATACATGGCAGGCAGGTCCGGGCTGGTACCAGGAATTGTGTTGTTAACGCTGTTAACACAGGATGCCTGTTCCATGCTGGTACTTACGGTCATTACGTGGTCATTACGTGGATTCGTGGATTCGTACAGTGACCATGAGACGGCTGTCTCTGTGGTTGAAGGATAGCGGGTGGGGGTGGGGAGGATAGGGATTGCCACCATTTCAGAGACCGAACCTGGGGCACAGACTCAAAGGGACATGGCCCCTGGACCAGAACTCAGGCCTCTACTCCAGCACCTACAACCCCCGGCTGCCTTGGCTCATCCGCCCTCCCCTCCCCAGTCTTCTGGGGAAGAGCCAGGCAGCTCCCGGGCACCGAGCACTATACGAAGAGTCCAGAAGCTCTGGTCTGTCTTTGTTCTGGCCCAGCCGGGAAGGGCCGCCCGGTCACATTCTCAGAGGCCAGTGCCTCCCTCCCCTAGTCTCTCAGGCAGTACCTGAGAATCCCTGGTGTCCCCTTGGTTACCAGAAACCTCCCCAGCAGCTGGCAGACAGTTCTTTGTGCTGAGATGAGTCACTGTTCCCTCCTGTGTCGGGAAGAGCTAGGCCCATTTGGCTCAGTTTCTGGTTGGAGCGCTCCTGGACAGCAGGCCTCTCTAGGCCTGGGTGGGTGTGCCCTCCCATTACAAAGATAGGGAGACTGAGGAAGAGGAGACTTTGTCTTCTGGGGGTTTCTATTCCCAGGGGCTTAAGAGATGTGCTCAAAAGGTGCTAAGTTTCTTAACTGTAAAACAAAAGTGATGGCACACGGAGGGGACACTGTGTCCTTAGGCATCCTCTGGATTTCCAGGTTGCGCTCTTCCCAAAACAGGTGGCTGAGTTTTGGACTTCAGGCAGGCGCTCACTGTCTCTCTGGCTCTTGGCTAAATCTTTGTCTCACAGGTGACACAGAGCCCTTTCCCCACCGACTTGCCTGCGTGTCCGCTGGCTTCCGGGTCTCAGCTTTTCACCTCCCCCTCATCAAGCAGGGCTCTGCAGGGCCAGGAAGCACCCATGTGTTAAAGACCCGTTGCATGCGTGGCCTGGGTGTGAGAACCAGAGCACTTGGAAATGAAGACGGTTTCTGGAACAGAAGCCAACAGCGGCCAAAGCTCAGGTGTTGATTTTCAGAAGGAAGGTGTTCATGTAAGCTGCCTCCCCCCGTGCCCCCTGCCTTGGTGTCTTCTCTTAGTCTGAAAGCCGGACACCGGACCACTGCGGCTGGTCACATGCTATGGTCTTTGCGGCAGGGTTTCTCCCCTCTGTGGCCAGGGTTTCCTGTCAAGACAGAGAGGGTAGTGGTTGGCTCTTGAGATAAAGATCAGAATTCTTCCCCACAACCCCCAGGCCTGGTCCTGCCCACCCCCAGCTTTCTGTCTGTCTTCCACTGTCTTCCATCCAGCTACATTGGCTTCTTTTCAGTTTCCAGAATGTTCCATGCCAGGTGAAATGTTTGAGAAACTTAGCATTTCATCCTGTCTCTCGAGCCTCTGGGAAAAGAAACCCATGGCAGATTAAGCCTCCTCTCCCTCGGTCTTCCTATCTTTGTAACGGGAGGAGCACACCCGCCCAGTCCCAGAGAGGCCCAGTGGTCAGGCAGTACCCGGGTCACAGTCAGGTTTGAGCTGTGACTCTGCCACGGGGCAGCTGTGTGACCGTGGGCAAGTCACTTGTCTCCGAGCCTCCCAATTCCTCAGCTGTAAATGGTGCCTATGTGGGCTGTAAGGGTTAAACGCGTCCGTGTACAGAACACAGCATAGTGGCCACTCTTAGGAAGCGTCCAGAGCAAACAGAGGTAGCCGGTCATGGAGCTGCCTTCTAGAGCCAGCCTTCTGTGGTGTAGACATGGCTTATCAGAGGCTTGGCCCTTCCACAAGGTCGGGAGCACTGGTCCTTGCAGAGCTCTTCTCCCAGCTTAAGGCCTTGCTTTCAGGCCACGGTGTCTTTGGGTTCGCTGGCACTGGGCCCTGGGGGTGAAGGTGGAACATCCCGGCCACCTGCTCCGATTTGAGCTCCCCCACGTGCAGAAAAATGTCCTCGTTGTCACAAGCTCCCCTCCGCTGAAAGCCCAGTTTCCCCCTGCCCTGTGAAGGTTGGGAGCAGCGGAGTCAGACTTACACTTGAACTCGAGTTTCACCGCATACCATCAGTGGAATCTGGATCAGCTTAATTTTCCTTGGAGTCCAGTTTTCCCCTCTGTGAAATGGGAACAATCATGGTGTCTGTTCCAGAGGCGCTTGCGAGGCCCAAAGAAGGGGGTGTGAGCCGTTTGGCGCAGAGCAAGTGTATGATAAATAGTTCCTCTTCCCGGGAGGCTCCCTCCACCGCCGGAGTTCTTTCTTACAGGCGGCAAGCTGCACTTCTGCCCTTTCACTGGTCCAGAAGCCTGGGCTGTTCACTGCACACCCTTGCTGTGTCTGCCCTCGCTTCCAGGCTGGTACACTGCTCCCACCCTGGGTTCTTGGCATCCCCCCGCCCCCTCAGCTTAATGCCTTCAGTCCCTTGAGTAACTCCTTCAATGTTCCTCGTCTACCACTGGGACCCCATGGAAGCTCCTGATGTGGGACTTCTGGCCCCTGCCGGTTCGGGCCCACTCCCTCCTCCTCTCTTGGGCTCTGGGTCCTGCCTCCCCATTTATGTTCCCATGTACCTGCTCTGGAACACCTTGCTCTCCTCCCTTTGGCCTGGCTGGTCCCTGCCCGTCCTGTAGCACAGAGTGGCCTCCTATTTCGGAAGCTCCAGCCAACATCTGTCCTCCCCTCCCCAGAGCATCTGCTCCTTCCTTCTTCATCTGCTTTCCAAGAAGGGTCCTTTTGATAACCAGGAGTAGAGACAAGTTCTAGTAAAGGGGGCTGTGATTTAAAGGACATATGGGACAATGAAAGAGCTTGTGGAATGATGCAGAAATCTAGAAAAAAGCCAGAGGGATTTTTATTTCTTAAACCCAACCAAGTTCCTTGCTTGCAGAAAAGCCTTCTGTGGCTTCCCTCTATGCACTTAGGATAAAATCCACACTCCTTGCTGAGGCCCTCAAGGCCCGCCTCTCCCCCTGGTCACCCGCTCCCCTCCCCCTGTTCTTCCCCTCTTGCCTCTGGTGCTCTCCTGCTCCTTGGATGCACCGGGCAGACAACGCCTGTGCCCCAGCTCCGGTGTGCCAAGAAACCAGCCTCTTGTGAGTCCCACGCCGCCCTGCCCCCTCTTCCAGTCCACCTGTATCCTCTGATACCAGAGCAGATTGTGAAGCGGGAGGGGGTATGGGTGTTGCTGCCCCAAGGGAGTAGGGCAGAGCCATGTGGCAGCTCCCCCTGGCCTGACCTTTTTCACCCCTGCTTTGCTCACTGTTGCTGGTATTCTCTTGGTTTTGTTTTGTTTTAACAGATGTTTGTAAAGCCCTCTTAGGTGCTGGACAGGGGCATCCTGTGTGTTCTGGCTCCAGAAGCTCTCCCCACCCCTCCCCATCTGGTGGTCTCACTCCTAGTTCTTTTCTTTCCTTCCGGCAGATGATCCTGCTGGTTCACTGGCTGCTGACGACCTGGTGAGTGACTTCGCAGGTGTCCGCTCCTGTGTCCTCCTGTCTCCCGGGATCTGGGTCCACATCCCCCCAGGCTCCTGGTCTACGTGTCTCCCTGCCAGTTCTAGAACTAAATAACACCTTCGTCAAGAATGTCATCAGCAAGCTCCCCATGTCCCAAGAATGTCTGAGGGGCAGGCCATTTCAGGAAGCCTCTGCCATCACTCCCTGCCACCCAGAAGCTTCCAGTCTTCAGCCTAGGGGAGGTGGCTGGCCCAGGACAGTCCCCCCAGCTCAGTTCTTCCTCCAGACATGCCCAGGCCCCTTTGGGGGCTTGGCCTATCTCTGGTGCCTCCCCCAAGGCCTTTGTATCTGGAAGATATGAGGTGCTAAAGCCAGGGGCCAGTCTCACGTAGCCTCCTGGACTCCCCAAGGCAGCCGGGGCGTGTTTGCCAGCTAGAGCTCCGTGTGTCTTTGACCTTGGGTCGGTCACTTAGACTCCCTGAGTCGTTTTGTCACCTGTAAAATGAGAGCATGACTGACCTTCCTATTTACCTTATGAGGTCATTGGGTGGTGAAAGCCTCGTTTTAGAAACTGTAATAACCACTAACATTTCTTGAGGGCGTCCAGGAGCCGGCTCAGCAAGTAGATACCTCATGACCCTAGACCCGGGGTGGGGTCACTTGCTTAGGGGTGGGCCGCACTCTTACATCACACTCCTGCCCAGAGATGGCAGACTCGGGATTCAGATGGACCTGGCGAGGTCCTGGGTGAGCCGTGGTCCAGCCGGGTGACCTTGGGTTTCCATCTATAGAATGGGTGTAAGGATGGCACAGCCCTCCGGGGCCGTGTGGGAGAAGCGGGTTGTGTTCATCTGGCACTCCCCGGGGCCTGCGACAGAGGGAGGCTCGAGCATTATGGACTGATCTCGTGATTACTGTCTGTATCACCTCTTGAGCTGGGGGCCATTGCCCTGCGGAAGCAGGACTGGAGGCCGCCAAGCTTCCGTGTGCGTGTCGCTGACCTTGCCATATTCTGCACGTGTAAAATGGCTGGGAATAAAGAAGACAGTGAAGGTCATGGCTAATGACTTGGGGAAGCCAGGTCCGAATAGAGACTTCTCAGTCTTACCCCCGAAGATTCTGAGTTGTGGTCTGGGCACCCCCCACCCCCGCATTGGCTTCTTAAAACCAGAAAACCGAAAAGGCAGGTGACTCATTACAAGTACCATCAAGCCGAGTCACGTTCTACGCTTCACAGCTTTGCCTACGTTCTCTGTAGGGTTCGCTTCAGAGTCATGTAAGTGAATGAGGCGCCCCGCTGCGTGCCAGGCACCCCCAGGACTACTGTGGGTAAGGGCGCGGCCTCCGGAGCCAGGCTGTCTGACTTCAAAGGCCGGCTCCGCCCCTTGGAAGCTGTGTGGCCTAGGGCAAGTTACTTGATCTCTCTGTGCCTTAGTTTCCACATCTTTTTTTTTTTTTAAGATTTTATTTATTTATTTGACAGGCAGAGATCACAAGTAGGCAGAGAGAGAGAGAGAGAGAGGAGGAAGCAGGCTCCCCAATAAGCAGAGAGCCCCATATGGGGCTCGATCCCAGGACCCTGGGATCATGACCCGAGCCGAAGGCAGAGGCTGTAACCCACTGAGCCACCCAGGCACCCTAGTTTCCTCATCTTTAAAATGGGGATAATAATCATGCCTCCTTTCTAGAGTTGTTAACATAAATGCACATAAGTGAGTTCATGTAAAGCATGGAGAATCATGCGGGACATTTTTAGGGGCTCTGTGTTAACTAATATTTTCACTGGGTTGACGAACCAAGAAGTACGCCTATCAGCTGGTAGTTGGTAACGATACCCAAAAAATAAAATAGGAAGTCCCAAGCTGGTATTTAAAACTAGGTGGTCAGGGAACGAGCGCCAGCGTGGGGGCTGAGACTAACAGGACAGGGCTGAGTGTTCAGGGAAGAGGACGCCGTGCGGGAAGTGGCTGCAGGTACAGGGGGGCGACGACTGCATCACGCGCCGTGGCCGATAGGGCTCCTCAGGCCACAGGAAGAGTGTATTTTGTTGCAAGTGGCAAGGAAAACTGTGGAAGACTCTCAGCCGATGAGTGACGTCCCCAGATTTACACAACTCCTGGCTACTTAGAGAAGGGGCTGGATGGACAGGAGAGGAAGTAAGGAGGCCCGTGGGGAGAGGCTGCGGTGACAAATCCTGGCCAGAGAGGTTGGGGTTTTGGAGCCAGAGGGATATGGCCAGATTTGGGATCCATTTGGGAAATATAGGCAGTGGGCTTTGCTGAAGTTTCCAGAGCACAGCGGGGGAGGAGGAGAGCAAGTGTCCTGTGGCCTCTTCACAGAGGGCCCGGGACCCGGGAAAGAGGGGGCCTGCGGGAGGGGAAGGGGCGGCCCCTGTGGGGCGGTCACCTGACATGACCCGGGTGCTCCTTCGTGCAGGGGCTGTATCACGTTCTCGGGCCCTTATCCCTGGGCGAACTTCACCATCCTGGCCGTGGGCGTGTGGGCTGTCGCTCAGCGGGACTCCATCGACGCCATAAGTCTGGTGAGGCGGGGGGAGCAGCGAGGGGACAGGCTTCAGGGTGGTCCGTGACCCCCACTTTTGCCCCCTCACCCATCCCAGTCCTGTCTCTTCCTTATAAGGAAGGGGCCCCCCACCCTGCCTCCTGTTTTCCATTTCTTAAGCCTTGTGAAGAAGCCCTACCAGCCCAGGTGTGTCCTCACTAGCCTGGCCCACTTCTCGGCCTGCGTGGCTCCGAGAACCCTGAGTCTGCTGGTTGCCTTCCCCAAGAGAAGCACGGGCGGGTCCCCCCAGGCACCCCAGCTTGGCTCCTTCTCAAGGGCACTGGAGCATGTCCCCGGTAACCCACCTCTAGGGCCCTCTTAGTGGGGAGGGATGTGGTGGGAGCCCCACGGAGAGGGAGCTCCTCCACCTTGTGAGGTCAGAGTGGACAGAGCCCCGTGGAGCTCTGCCCCAGGGGAGCTTTCCAGCACCCCCTGCGCCCCGAGGGGCAGCGAGCGCTCCTGCATGGGCCTGTTGGGCTGACGGGAAGGGGGCTCCCCATGGTGCAGATGGATTGAGTGAACTCCAAGGGACCGTCCATTTCGAAGGTTCTAGAACCGAGTCTCGTGCCCCACGTCACGGGGGGGTGGTGACAGGCTGGGTCCAGACCCGGGTCCTGCCAGCTAGCCGATCTGTTTTCCAGCAAAGCCCAAGGACACAGGCGGGCACGGATAGAGCTTCCGTCTGGCGTACATGGTAGGGCAGCCTTGAGCGCGGGAGGGAGCATCAGGGAGGGCATAAACCCTAATGGTACATGGTCACCCTTGCAGTTTCTTGGTGGCTTGGCGGCCACCATCTTCCTGGACATCGTCCACATCAGCGTCTTCTACCAGCAGGCCAGCTTCACGGACACACAACGCTTCGGTGCCGGCATGGCCATCCTCAGCCTGCTCCTCAAGCCCTTGTCTTGCTGCTTTGTCTACCACATGTACCGGGAGCGCGGGGGTGAGCTCCCGCTCTGTACTGGTGAGGCCACCACCTCCGGCTGGCTCCCTGACTGACCTCTCGACGGCCCATGTCTCCCCTGTCTCTGTCTTGCCTGACCCGCAGCCCAAGTGAGCTGACCTTGCCCTGAGGAACAAGGGCTCAAGGCACGGGGGCAGTGGGGGCGGGGCCTGGCGCCGACCCCAAAAACCAGGCTGGAGGGGATAAAAGCTCCGGTCTCGGCTGCATGAGCCCAGTGCTCCTATCCCCGCCTGCTGTGAGCTTTCCTGGGCATCCGGCTGTGGGCAAGTTGGCAGTGGGACCAGAACCCCGTCTCAACCCCAGCGCTGAGCACCGATGCAGCTGGTGTGCCTCAGTCCCGCCGATGGCTCTGGGTGGCCTGCAGCCCGAGGCCTGCTGGCATTCCCGGGGCTGGCCCCTTCTCTCAGCACCTGCCAGCCGCGGGCCTAGAGCCTGCCCTCCTGCCATGTGGGGTCTGGGTGGCCAACAGGGCGGGACTGCTGGCATGTACCATGGAGCCTCGGCCGAAGCTGGCCCTGAGTTTGCCCCACTCTTGTCCCGGTCACCTCAGCCTGGCCCACCGCAGCCCCTCCCACACCCCCCACTCATGGTGGCTGGGCCATTTTCCTGTTCTCTCACGTACTGCTCATCTCCTTTTTCTCAGAGAGGTGGGAAGAGAGTGGGGGGCGGTCTTCCATTGTTCCCTCTCAAGAAAAGAGGCCCAGAGGGGCCCATGACCCACCTAGGGGAGCATCTGGGCCAGGGCAAGTGGGGCCTGCGGCCTCCCCAGGACTGATCTCAGCATTGCCCTGGCCTGCCCTGGGGCTAGGGGGGCCCAGTAACGTCTCTCCCATTAGGCAGATGAGGGAGCTGGCGCCCAGAGCCCCTGGGACTTGTTCAGGGTCAAGTGTGCAGGGCAGGGAGGGGAGCAAAGAGCATGGGCACTTAGAGCCCTCGCCCCTACCTTGCACCCCCAGCCCAGGGCTCCGGGCTCTGCAAACTGTGCCAGCTCTGGGCCTTCTGGACCAGTAACATGGTGTCCACTGTGCCCGGGAGAGGAGCCTGTGAGCCCAGGGCTGGGCGTCCCTCTACGCAGATGCATGCTGCTCCGAGAAGGCCCCAGTGTGATAGCCAAGAGCACTGGCCTTGGGCTTATGCTGCCTTGGCTTGAATTTCCGTGTCCTCTGCTTCAAGCGCCATACTTTGGGCAAGTCAGTTCATCTCTTTGACCCTCAGTTTCTCCGTCTGTAAAGTGGGGCCTCCCAGTACCTGCTCTGGGGGGTTATGGGAGGATTGGCTGAACACGTGCTAAAAGCTGGGGGTGGGAGGTGCTGCTGCCACCGTCACTGTCGTTCCTGGTAGCGGGGAGGGAGGGTGGTGAATCTTGGTTTGGACTTACAGTAGACTGTCTTGAGTCCTCACCCTTCGTTTTTTCCTTCTCCCCTTTCTCCCCCCAACCCCCAGGTTTCCTTGGACGATCACAGGAGCGCAGTGACTACCAGACGATTGACTCACCAGAGGCACCCACAGACCCCTTTGTAGGCTCAGAGGGCAGGGGTCACTCCCCGCAAGGGTACTGAAGCCAGTCTACTTTGGCCCCAGCGCAGGGGCCAGTGGAGCAGACCCCAGAGATGGCCCAGGCTGCATCGCCCTCCTTGTGCCTTGGATGGCATTCCAGAGCTGTCCCTGACCTCCACGCCCCTCTCCTGGACTGTGTTCTCCTGTTCCCCATCACCCCAGGCAAGTGCCTTGAGTGGCCAGGAGCCCCGCGCACACCTGTCCCAGACTTGCTGAGGCCTCTGCTCCCTTTGAGGTACCCTGCTGGTCTCAGGCGGGCAACCGGGGTCTCTTTCCTCGCCTCCGTTAGCGGCTCCGGGCAGCCCTGTCCAGCCATGCCTGAGCCAGGTCTTGCCCACAGTTGGTTGACCTTGCCCACAGAAGCTCTGAGAGCTTTGGGTCATGGTCAGCCCCCAGAGCAGTCCAGCGTGGAAATGAGGTCCCTGTGCTTCTCATGCCTAGTAACTTGGTGCTTGGGGACCTTGGGGCTGGAGGCAAGAGACATGTGCAGCCCAGAGACCCCCCCAACCATGGCCGCCAACAGCCCTTCCTATGGCCATGGCATTCAGGTCTGGGGAATCCGTAGCTGGGAGTGTTTTGAGCCATGGTTAATCTCCCAGCTGCGCTGGGGCCTGGACCTGCCATTCCTGGGAAGATTTCTCCTTTGAACCTGCAGGGAAGCTGGGCTTGGCTGCCGGGCCTGCTGTGGCTGGAGGAAACGGGCTCACGACCCAGCTCCAGCCTAGCCTCGGTCCCTGAAGCAGAGGGCGCTGTTCGGTGTGGCCAGTGGGCATCTGTGTCTCTGAGTCCGATGACTTGGGTGTATGGGTTTGCCTCCCTCGCAGCCGCTTTCTGGCCGTGTGCCTTTGAGTGACGTAACATCTCTGACCTCAGTGTCTTCTGGAAAAGAGCCAGTGCCAGCCCTGGGGGTGATGATGTGAACCAAGTGTGTAGTGCTTGGCCCTCGGACAGCTCCCCAAGCCACAGTGAAGCTGGCGGGTTGCTCCTCGATCTTGTGACAATGTGGGGTCAGTAGGTAAGGGGCGACCTCTCCCTGGCAGACCCTGTGTCTTAGTGTCAGGGTCGACTGGGACCAACACCCGTCCAGAAGCCCCAAGCCAACGTCCTAATCTACATCGACTGGACCAAGTGTTGACCTCTGGCTCTCCCAGGCCATCCCGGCTTGTCTTCGATACAGAGAGATCAAGGCCTAGTGCACAACCCCACCACCTTCCTGTATCCATCCATGCCCTGGGGCTTGGTACTTGTTACCGCTCTGCAAGGGTTGCAGGGCTCAACTCTGGTGCCTGCTCTCAGGGAACAGACTTACTAAGAGTCCTCAGGAGGCAAGAGCTCCAGGAGGGACCCCTGGGAAGGGACCCATGCTCTGGACCAGGGTGGCTGCAGCTGCAGGAAAGCCGGCAACAGCTCCACCGTCAGAAGGGGACAAATAGATAACCCGTGGTACATTCATTGTATGGCTATGGTTTGGCAGCTTGCGGGAATAAAGCAGACCTCTTTCTGTGGACACGGGTTGCCCTGTTGTGAGCAAAACAGATTCCAAGATGGTATCAGCAACGTGAGAGTGTTGGCCTGAATTTAAAACCTCCAAGCAATACCGTATGTCGTTCACAAGTATGTATGGAGTGGAATAGAGAAGTGCGGACTAGACGGAAGGATCCTTCAAGTCCGTGGTTGAGGCAGCCTTGGGTAGGAGAGAAGTGTGGCGTTTGGAGTGTGGGACTTAAAACCCCAGTCCGGTTCTCTTGTTCACTCCAGGTCCTGGAACACGGCAGGTTGCGCTGTGCCTGCCCCTGGGTGTATGTGGTCAGTATGTCAGTTTCCAAAGGGAATGGGAAGGTGTTGGGGGGGGCGGGCAGTGGGAGCACAGCTAATAGAGCCTGTGTCAAGCGGAGGGGAGGGTATGTTCAGAGAGACCAGTTCCAAAGAGTCCCAGATCCTCGGTCCAACCAGATCTTTATGGGGTTCGAGGAAGGCCCCCGTCTTAAGTGGGGGTCCCCAGAAGCAGACACTGAACACAGTGCCTGGCTTGGTGCAAAGCAAGGGGGCCCGGGCTTTCTGGTCATTGGCCAAGGGCTGCCCCAGAGTTGGGGGACAGTGACTTAACCTTCTAGGCTCTTCTGGCTCCCTGACCATGCAGGCCAAATGGTCCCAGGAGCTGGAGGGCTGTCCTGCAAGAAGAGTGCCATCAGAGACACAGGGACAGTGAGGGCCACCGGTGGGATGTCTTTCCAAACAGCAGGTCTCATAACTGGCATCCTAACATTCATTCAATAAGCAACCAAGAGCCTATGGGAACTAGGAGTCTTCTAGCTGCTGGGGATACCAGAATCAGGGAGGGGGAGCCCCAAGTACCAGGAGATTCCATTTGGCATGAGAGGTTCCAGGTAGGGGAACAGCTCACAGGAAGGCTTGAGCAGGTTTGTGGCTGCCCAGCCTGTTTCTGGGCACGGTCGGGAGGCTGGAGTGGCTAGAGCCAAGGGAGGGAAGAAGAAATGAGGTCAGAAAGGCAACAGGGACCAGGTAGCAAAGGGCTAGTAGGTCATTTTGAGGGCTTCAGCTTGTTCTGAGTGAGATGGGGGCTACTGGAGGGCACTGGGCAGAACAGGACACAATCTGACACTCTAAAAGGACAATGTTGGTGGCTTGGGCTGGGAGGCAGAGATGCTAATGGTGACAAGTGGCCGTGTTGAGCTGACCCCAGGCACCGATTGTCCCTTGCAGGGAAGAACATCAGGCAGTTCTGCCCACTGTCAGAGCAATCAGAGGCACCAAGGAAAGCTGCGCACTGGTCCAGGCACTGGGTGGACCACGCTTTACTCACACCGAGAAAAGACCAGATCAGCCTTGGGGTGGGGGGTCACATTGGTCCCCTAGGGTTGGCAGTAACTGACACCAGGCAGTGGGCTCACTCTCACCTCTCTCCTGCCACAAGGGAAGGACACTCCCCTTCCTCTGGAGGACAGACATAGCCGTGGGCAGGCCAGGTTCCACGAGACACGCATGCATAATCAGAACAAAAGAACAAACCTGGGCTTGAAACGGAATGATATTCCCACAAGAGGTGACAAGGTCAGCACAGGCTGTCATGGGCTCCTTATCGCCTGGTAAGGAAGTGTTCCAGCCTCAAGGCTCATTGTTACCCAGCCAGGGTTTGAAAGGCATTCGCCCAACAGGGCTGCTCTTGGAAATGTTCTGAAGGCAAGGTGCCGATTCACTCATGGACAGGACGGAAGAGAAAAACAAGAATGCACCATCGCAAGGTTTAGGGCCTGAGCAGCCTGGAGCTCGAGCTGCCACTGACTGGGAGGGAGGGCAGCAGGAAGGCCAAGATCAAGGAAAGGCCAGATGAGCCACACTGAGGAAATGGGGCTTCTCACTCCTGTGAGGACAGCTTTTGTAGACACTTGGAAGTACTCTGTATTTTAGTCTAGAGCATCTGCCGTTCTGGAAACTGTCGGCGGCCACAGGAAGCAAACTCCTCGTCCCTCCGGACTCCTGTCGGTGAGGGCTGAAGCCACTTGGCTAGTTTCCAAATCTTGTATTTCTTGTTTTCACAAAGCTGAGCCTCCCAGATGAGGGAGCCAGAGGCAAGCCTGGGAAAGGTCACTGCCTTCCGGTGGCCAAAACTGGGCCAGAGCCAACTGTACCTGCAGGGCCCCCTGCCTTAGGCCCATCCTGTGAGTCAGTCCCCAGGATGGCCTGGAAATAGCCTCCCTCCAGACTGGCCCTAGAGCCAGCAAGCCTTGATCAAATCCCTACGGCAACCCGTGACTGGCTGTGTAAGAGACAGGACAGCCTCTTAACCTCACTGTGACTCAGTTTTCTCATCTGAAAAGTGGGGGTAGTCACATTGCTTGACTCAAGGATTAGTGAAGCCTGACGATGTGTAACATCAGTGTTTCTCTTTCCGTTCACCGGGTTAATTATTCAGAGAGAGGGAGGGGGTGGCGAGTGTAGGGGAGGAAAGCATTTTCCTCAGCCCTCTTAGGGTCCCTGGCTGGGTCTGAAAATTAAACTGACAAAGATTAACAGGAGAAAAAATCATGGATGTTTTCTCAAACTTGTACATGTATACAAGAACTTTCACAAGAGAAGGAAGAAGGCCTGAAGACGTGATGAGACCAGGGAGCTTTTATAACTTTCACACAAAGAAACAATAAATGTGTGAAATATTGACAAGACAGGGATGCTGGGGTGGCTCAGTTAGTTATGCATCTGCCTTCCGCTCAGGTCACGGTATGAGGGTCCTGGGATCAAGCCCCGCATCAGGCTCTTTGCTCGGTAGGGAGTCTGCTTCTCCCTCTGCTACTCCCCCTGCTTGTGCTCGCTCGTGCGCGCTCTCTCTCTGTCAAATAAATAAAATCTAAAAAAAATAAAAAAAAATTAAAAAATTGACAAGACAAAGGGGTCTGGCCTGGGGTAGTGAATGGTGAAGAAGTAATCAGGAAGATAAGGGTTAAATTAACAAGATTCGTTTATACAGATTTCTTGGCTATAAATTCCCTGTCTCTGGTGATAAGAATCATCTTCTTTCCTCCTGGTACAGGGAGAACACCTTTCACGTAGGAGATTCAGGACCTGTTTCAGGAAAGGACGGGGTGGGGTCAGAGTGACTTTCTTGCTTCTGCCATTTTTTCAAACCCTCGGGTTAAGATGTTGGGTATGCCACAGTGCCAGAATTTGAGGGTAGCATGTCCTGAGCCCCATCACCAGCCTGACCATCTGTTCATGTATTCATTCATTATCAATTCTAAAATAACTTACTAAGTGCTTTCTACAAGTTTTGAAAAAATGATCAGGAAGTAAAATGGGTTTTCTTCACTGGCCACCACAGAACCCTGAGGGCCCAGTTCTCCAGGTAGCCAAGAGCTTGTGTTCATACCTAGGAATCTAAAGACTATTGACAGATTCAAAAGGTTATACAAAGCATTATCCTGGCGAAGATCTACACGAAGATTCACAGACTTGAACTTGAGCTTAGAGGTTCCATAGCCCAGCAGTTTGAGACGTTTTTCCTTTCAAACCTTGGTTCCAAAGAAATCTCACCCAGGGTATAAAACAGAGCAGGTCTGACAGAGCCTTCTAGTGCCACTGCCACTCTAAGGCCGGGGCCCCAGGGCACAATATGAAAGCTCTTCTCCTATATCCACCTTATTCCGCAGCTTGGGACACGGGCCCCCAAAGAGGAGATATGGCCAAGGGCACGTGGAGACTTCTTGATTTTAGGGCCAGAACGTGACAATGCAGACACTGGGGTGCCGGGTAGAATTTAAAAGGAAAGCAACACAACTTCTACAAATGAACAGTTAGAGACTCGATGGTTGGGTTAATTCATAGAATAGATACAGCAGGGACGCCTGGGCGGCTCAGTTGGTTAAGCAGCTGCCTTCGGCTCAGGTCATGATCCCAGCGTCCTGGGATCGAGTCCCACATCGGGCTCCTTGCTCGGCAGGGAGCCTGCTTCTCCCTCTGCCTCTGCCTGCCAATTTGTCTGCCTGTGCTTGCTTGCTCTCTCTCTCTCTCTGACAAATAAATAAATAAAATCTTTAAAAAAAAAAAAAGAATAGATACAACAGAGGAGAGAATCCATAGCCTTTAAGATATATTTCAAGGAATTACTCAGAATGGAGCAAAAAGCACAAAAGAAGAGAGGTTAAGAAACAAGGGATATCATGAGAAGTTCCGACATAACTCTGGGGGAGTTCTGAAGGAGCCCCTGGGAGAGAGGCAATGTTCAAAGGGATAATGGCAGGGAATTTTCCAAAATGGAAAGACACCAAATCTCAGACTCAGGAAGCCAAGCAATCCCCAAACAGAAGAAATCCACATATCTAATTCTCTTCTCAGCACTTTGTTCAGCATTGCTTACCTGGCACAATTCCAGGACGCATCAATACTTTATAACAGATATAGAAACAGGGATACCCAGGTGGCTCGGTGGGTTAAGCATCAGCCTTCGACTCAGGTCATGATCCTGGGGCCCTGGGATCGAGTTCCCCATTGGACTCCTCACTCAGCAGGGAGTCTGCTTCTCCCTCTGCCGCTTCCCCTGTTTGTGCTCTCTCTTTCTCTCTGACAAATAAGTAAATAAAATCTTAAAAAACAAAACAGATATAGAATGAATGGTGCAGAACACCAGAGATGAACACTAGGATCCCCAAAGCGGGGGCTCCTGGCTGGCTCAGTCAGTAGAGCACGCTACTCTCAGTTTCAAGGTCCAGAGTTCAAGCCCCATGTTGGACAGTAGAGATGACTTTAAAAAGCTAATTTAAAAATTAAAATTTAAAAATTCCCAAAGCAAGCTGGTAGAAAAGATGTTGTGCTAAAAGAAATGACTATTAACACTGGCTACTGATGTCTCACCAGTAACAAAAGGAGCCAGAAAACAGAGGAATGATATCTTCAAAGTGGTGTGAAAGACAACCATCAACCCACAATTGTGTACAATGAGTTATCTTTCAGGAATGAAGGAAATAGGGGCACCTGGGTGGCCCGGTCCTTAAGCATCTGCCTTTGGCTCAGGTCAGGATCCTCACATCTGACTCCCCACTTGAGTGGGGAATCTGTTTCTCCCTCTCCCACTCCCCCTGCTTGTGTTCCCTCCGTCGCTGTGTCTCTCTGACAAATAAGTAAATAAAATCTTTTTTTTTAATTTTTAAAAATATTTTATTTATTTGACAGAGGAGAGAGAGATCACAAGCAGGCAGAGAGGCAGGCAGAGGGAGAAGCAGGGTCCCCGCTGAGCAGAGAGCCCGATGCAGGGCTCAATCCCAGGACCCTGAGATCATGACCCAAGGGGAAGGCAGAGGCTTAATCCGCTGAGCAACCCAGATGCCCCAAAATCTTTAAACAAACAAACAAAAAAAGGAATGAAGAAAACAAAGGCCTCTTCAGAGAAATGACAACAGATTTTATCACCAACAGACCTTTAATACAGGAACATCTAAAGAATCTCTTGTGGAAGAAGGACATTTTTCCATAAAGAAGATCTGACATACACAAAGGGAAGGGTAAACATATGATTTAGTGTTTAAAACAATGCTGGTACATTTCAGGAGGGGACATAAAGTCCCTTTCTGTCTGGAAGCCGGTAAACACTGCATTAACTTTAGACTTTGCCGAATTAATGTCTTGGAGAACCACTGAAAGAATAGAAATAGAATGGGTCATTTTCAAGACAGTGTTGGGTGTGGGGTGGATGTGGGGGTTGGCAAGGGAGAGAGCCTTGGTGAACTCTTTTGTTGTTATTTGATCACTTCTTAAAAAGCCAAGAAAAGAGAAAAAAGAAACATGCATTTGGACCATTGGCAAACACAAAAATAAGATGGGTTTTATGTATCCACGTCATGATCATACCTTTGTCAATGATTTTCTAGAAACTTCCAGCCCTATTGTGTTTATAAAAGACACACCTAAAATATACAGACACAGGAAGGCTGAGAGTACAAGAGTGAAAAAAGTTAAACCATGCCGGGCACCTGGCTGGCTCCGGTCAGTGGAGCACCTGGTTCTTGATCTCTGCAGCCTGAGTTCGAGCCCCACCCTGGCGGTGGAATTTACTTAAAAATAAATCTTAAAAAAAAAAAAAAAAAAAAAAAGGTCAAACCCGCCAAGACAGCGGGTGTAGCTAAATTAGAATCCAGAGCAACTTGCCTTTAAGGCATCAATTCCTTGAGCACCAAGATCCAAATAACAAAAGGTTCAATGCACCAGATTTAGGAGGAGATGTTAGCTATGCAGATTCAGGGAGGAAGTAATAATTACCCCCTCCTGCAAGAACTGCTTTAGACTTTGTTAAATGTTCATTTGATTTGTTATGTTCACAGCAACCAGTGAGATAGTAGAGAAGTGTTACAGCCTCCCTTTTGCAGTTGAAAAGCCTGAGGGTCAGAGAGGTTAGGGTCTTGCAAGGCACACAGCCGCAGAAAGGCTGGCCATCACAGGCCTTCGGACCCCAGGTCAAGTGCTCTTGCCTCTCCCGGTTTGCAAGGGGAAAAGCATACAGTCTGGACAGAGGCGGAAAGGCTTGGCAGGGATCCATGGGGAACAGCGTGGGCAAAGGCTTGGCAGGTGGGAACAGCCTAGAGGGCACTGTGACTGGGCCCAGCACGCCCCACCGGAGGGGGTTTCCGGGGGACCCGACAGCCAACCGCATCGCCTATCTTGCACGCGCAAGAAGCTTGCACAAGTCCCGTGCTTCGCAACTGGACGCGCGGCAGGCCCGGGACCCTCGCGGAGGACGCGCGCTCGGGTGGACGGCCCCGCCCGCGCCCTGCAGCCCACGCGGCGGCCCCCGGTGGCCACCCTCCCGACTCCTGGAGCCACCGCGTGCCCCTCCAGGCCCCGCGGGCGCTGGGTCCCCCCCACCCGCCTGGGCCGTTCGTTAGCCCTCGCCAGAGGTCCCCTCCAGGTTCAAGCCCGACGGGGAGAAGGAGGAGGACCCGAGGAAGAAGACGCCGGAAGACGGGCCCAGGAGGCCAGGAAATGTGACCGCGGGATCTTTAGGTAGAAGGAGGAGGGAGGCTCTGAGGTCCTTCACGGGGCGGGGAGGGGGGCGTGTCCCGGGGCAGACGGAGGTGGGAGAGGTGAGGATACTTGGATGGACCGACGCGCCCCGGCTCGGGGCGGGGGCTCCAACCTGAGGGCTGGGCTGTCTCTAGGCTTTTTTGGAAAGCGTTGGCGGCGGGGCGGCGGGAGTGGGGGGCGCGGGGTCCAGGCGGGGTCCTGCTTCTGAGCATGCGCTGTGGCGTTAGTCCCCCTTCCACCCTTGGCGCCTCTGCAGCCTGCGTGGGCTAGGCAGGTAACCCCTTTAAGCTCCAGTCTCCCCATCTCTAGAACAAGCCACCTAATGCCTAGGGCTGCAGTGTAGATTGGACAGGGTGTGTGCTAAAGGCTGCATGCCCTTTTCCATGGTCCCCGCGCTCATTTTGCGTAGTATAGGAGCCCCCTTTAGGGGCCAGGTATGAGTCCACCTGGGCAAATACGGAAAGGGAAGAAGAGGCAGTGGCTCGCAGCTCCCTGGAGGGAGGGGAGCAAACTGTACTTTCTTCTCTCTGTTAGGTGGTGGCAAGTCATGGAGAAAAGTCACGCAGGGTAAAGAAAGGACAGAGTGGGGATGCTGTGATCTGATGTAGGGTTCGGGAGCGAACAGTCAAGAAAGAATTCTTGAGAAGTTTTCGGTGTAGAAAAGGTGGTTTTCTTAAAGCAGGGGGACAGGACTCATGGGCAGAAAATGCTGCACCGGGGTTGTGAGGAGTGACTGATTCTAGACTTTTAAGTCTGTGGAGGAAAGGGAAATAGAGATCATGGAAGTTCCTCAGGAATTTTTGTGTGCTGAGAGCAGGGTCTACAGGACCTTGGAGGTCTGGCTGTTGTCAAGATAAGGCTGGTTTTCGTGTCTAGTAAAACATCAGCATGAGGGCAGCCATGAGTTCCTTGAGGAAGGTCACGCTCTGCCTGTCTCAGGAATTCAGCAATGGCTGCAGGCTGTAAAGAGATCTAATTCGAGCTACATTTCTCTGGCTTTTGTTGTCCTCATCAAGGAGCCACTATAGTCAGGGGAGAATGGTCAGGGAAGGGCTCACTGCCATGGTTAAGGCTGGCCTTGAAGGAAAGAGGGAGAAAGTTCCAGGCAGAGGGAATGAAACAGCAGGTACAAAGGCCCTGAGGCAGGAACACACACAGCGAGGAAGCTGGTGTGTTTGGAGCAGAGAGAGCAAGAGGGACAAGGGGTGAGGTTGGTAAGGTAATGAGGGAGGGGCAGATAATGCAAGACAGGGGGTCAGCAAATGTTCTTAAAGGCCAGAGAATAAATGGTTTAGGCTTTTTTTTTTTTTAAGAATTTATTTATTTATTTTACAGACAGAGATCACAAGTAGGCAGAGAGGCAGGCAGAGAGAGGGGCGGGGGGAAGCAGGCTCCCCGCTGAGCAGAGAGCCCGATGCGGGGCTCGATCCCAGGACCCTGAGATCATGACCTGAGCTGAAGGCAGAGAGGCTTTAACCCACTGAGCCACCCAGGCGCCCCCTTGGTTTCGGCTTTGATGACCATAAGGTCTCTGTTGCAACTACTCTGCCATCATATCAAGAAAGCAGATGAGCCATAAATCCCTAGAGGTAGCTGGGTTCTGAGAGAACTCGACTTACATAAGGGACAGGCTCCCTGGTATTGGACCTTGAGGGCAGGAGCTCAGAAGAGGAAGAACCAAAGGAGGTAAGTGGGAAGGAGGTGGCAGGCAGGAGGGAGGGAAGGAAACTCAATCAAATCCAAACTCTGCACACGGAATAAAACCAAGCAGAAAGACTCGGTCATGGCAAGGTTCTCTCCCTGTGAGCTGGGAAACTCAAGGCTACGGCAGCGTTGAGTTCCGACTGCGCACAGAGTAAGGGTTTTTTTGTGGGATAAATGCAGAAGTTATTTGGTTTTTTGAAATGATTGAAATAGAGCTCATGGTCTTTCTGACTTGGATTCAAGGGACTCCAAGGGAACAAGGAAGCCCAGAGAGAGCACGAGCAGACTTTGGTGGTCAGGAATTGGCTGACTTGTGAGGACGGTAAGTTCCTGTAAGGTTAGGTTAAGTGTCCTTTATGCACCTGCGTTCGCCATCTCCATTCTGCCTTGGCATAAGTGTCTCTATTTTAGTTTGGTTCCACACCTGTGAAGAGGGCATCCTGGAGTCAGGGAGGCCAGGCCTCCCACGGGGACACGTGAGTGAGCCCCATCCTCTGTGGCTTCTGCCTCCAGAAGGCCCAGGGCTCCGGGCTGGCCAGGGTCGTGGCATCTCGGGGATCAGCTGGAAGAAAGCAGCTTTGGGTGGGTGGGGGTGGGGGAAGCCGATGGCAGGGAGGGCGGCAGAGGTGGAGATGGGAGAGGAATTGGGGTTTGGGTGTGGTGAGAGTGGGAGAGGTGACCTGGAACCTGGAGGCTCAAGAAGGATGATGGGGGGTGGGTTTTGGTTGTTTCGCTTTGTTTTTTAAAGTTAGAAGAGTACTCATAGCAATGATTAAGTCCTTACGTGTTTGTGGGAATGATTCAGTATAAAAGGGGGAAGCTTTGGTGGGGGGTGTTTTCTGGAGCAAAGACACCGAACCCAGTGTCCCACCGCCCAAGCTTGGCGCCCCAGTTCAGGCCTGAGTCTGTTGTGGGACTCTGGGGGTCATGGGTGCTTTTCCTGATTCACAGAACGGGAGGCCAGTGGTGGCCCTGGGTGCTGTCCTTCGGGAGGCAAGACGGGATGGCCCCCAGAGGGCAGGGGAGGGTCAGGCTGGGAATGGGACCACACAGGATGGGGGAAGGACCAGGAGGCTATGGCCGGGAAGCTGCCTGGCAAAGGAACACAAAGCATTTCTCTTCTGATCGCCCTATTTTCTGACTGCAGCAGAAAGCAAGGTCTGCTGGAAGGGGTGGCGGGGGGGGAAGCGTGGCAGAGGTTTGAAGACAGAGGAGAAAGTGTGACTTGGGATCTAAGAGGGAGGGGGAGGGAACTAGGGTGTGTGTCTCCCACAACCTTGCCCTGATTTGGGATGGAAGGTGGTCATTTGGAGTGAGGTGGTCCATGCAGCAGTAGGTGAAAAGCACTGACGAGCGCTGAGCAGAGAGAGGAGGGGTGCGGGACCAGGGGGAGGGTATGCCAAGGGTGCTTACACACCCCGTGGTTAAACCTTGGAAAGAGGGCGAGACAGCAAAGCAGTGAGGGACAGTCAGAGGTCGGCAGGGCCAGAGGATGGGGTCTGATGGGGGAAAGACCACTGCATCGGGTGCTAGACAGTGGTGTGGACTCTGGAACTGAAATTGTGCAGTGGGTGCAGTTATTTAGGGTGACCAAGTCTGGGGGCCCCAGGGGAGCAGGTGGCTGAGGTGGGACAAAGGGCAAGATGGTGGGAAAGGAGAGATGGAGGACCCTGCACACCAGGAGTGGGAGGTGTCGGTCGTGTGGATGGTGAGCTCGCCCAGAACCGTGGTGTGTGTTGGAGACTGCAACAGTGAGCCAGAGCTGAAACGTTCTTTCTTTCTTTCTTTTTTTTTTCAGAGCTGAAACTTTCAAGAAACGAGGGGACAGGACCTGGACTGGTTTCAGGGCCTGCCTGGAGCTTCGGACTGGAGTGTTCTGGAGAGAGGAGAAGGTGGGAAGCGGCAGCAGGAAGCAAAGAGGGCCCCCTCTCCGCGCCCAGTGGTCTGAGAGAGCCCACACCTGAAAGGGCTGCCTGGGAAACAGGAGGCACAGAGAGAGGTCTGTGGTCAGTGTTAGAAGGAGCAGGTGCTGGAGGACACGAGACATTTTCAAAGGAAAGGGGGTGGTGTGGTCTGACCAGGACAGCTGGGGTTGGGCCCCAGGCGAACCAGGGGTGCTGATGAAGGGTGAGGTATGGACCAGGGCTGGGCTGTGGCCTGGCGGGAGCAGGCATCCTGTCCTTGCCCTTCAGAACCCACCTGATCAAACAGGTCAGACTGCTGGCTGTGGTGTGGACCAAGGATGCTGTCGCCTTGGCTCTGCCCTGGAGCCTATGGAGCTGAGACCTGATGCTAGCCACAAGGAGAATGTGCCCCCCAGACCCGCAGCGCCCCTGAGGCCAGGCAAGAACCCTAATGGGTCTGGGTTGGGTGTGCCAGGAGCAGCTATTGGCGCACAGCTCCCTTCCCATCAGGCCAGCCCTGGGCCTCACTAATTCCGGAGGTCGGCTGGACCAGGACAGCTGGGCCAGGACAGAGTCTTCCCAGCCTGGGGCTGAGCGGACCAGGAGTGGGCCTGGCTGGGACCCCTGGCTGAGAAGGGACCCCCCCCACCCCCCGCCCATCCCCAGGGCGGTCTGTGCTGGGGTAGTGGCTCAGGCTCTCGGGGCTTCAAGAAGGCTACAGAGCTGGTACAGCCAAGGACAGAAGCTGACCCCAAGCAAATTCAGATTCTGATTTACATGCCACTTTCTCCAAGTTCTAGCTAAGTGACCCTGGGGCGAGTGGCCAAACCTCCCTGAGCTTTAGTTCCTGTGCTCAAAGGTGCAGGTCTTCTGGCCCACTCCAGATGCTGGGTCCTTCCAGGCAGCCCCCAGGAAGCCTAGTCTCCCACTGTGCCATGGCCTTGGGGACCCGGGAGACTATGCCCCACCCCGAGTCCCCCAGAGCCGCTCCCTTGCAGCTGTTGGATATGTTGGGTCTTGTTCTAACCCCAGGGGCTGTCCCCCATCACCTCTGCCCAAGCCAGAGATCAGTCATCCTTGACTCTTCTCTTCCTTTCACCTGCTCCCCTCGCCCCCGTTCCGAGCCTCCACAGCAGATCCGAATCTGTCTCCAGATTCCAGATTCCCTCCTCCATCCCTGCCTCCCCCGACCCCAGCCCTGTCATCTCTCGCCTGGGATGCCTCAACAGCCTCATTCCTGTCCACCCCCGCCGCTTCCCTCTGCCCTCCTCCCTGCCTGCACCCCAGCCCTGCTCCCTGCAGCCAGGCACCAAGTCAGTCCACCCCTTGGTGCACTGGGGGAGTCCTGGCCCCTCCCACCTGGGGCCCTGCCTCTGACCTGCACCCCCAACCCAGCCGAGAGCCCTGACCACCAGCTCCTCCCCAGGGCACGGCTGTCTCTCTTCTCTAGAGCAGCGGAGATTCCTGAAGAGCCGAGGTGTCGGCCTGGGCAGCAGCCGTGGCCGGTGGGTGCGCACGAGCCAGGCCCAGAGGGGAGGGCCTCCCACCACCCCCTCCCCGGGGGCTGTGCTGTGCCAGGAGCCCTGCCGAGTCCAGACCAACCTGGCTGGCCCGAGCCCCGGCCTGAGCCCCATCCTGAGCCCCATCCCGAAGGGCACAGCTGGCCAGCTGATGAACGCAAGCTTGCAACAGCAGAGTAACCTGCAGCCCCCCACCAGCACGCCCCGAGGGAAGGCCAGAGAGTTCGCTGTCCAGCAGAGTAACCTGAGCATGAGGGGGGCCGGCTTGGCTGAGGGCAGAAGTCCCATCAGCCACCGCCTCTGGCCCCACCTGACACCTCAGGGAAGGCCTCGATCCCGAGGACCACTGGCTTGCCCATGGTCCAGCCTGAGACAGTCCCGGCTGCTGGGTACAGACAGCCCCAGCCCAGATGTCCAGCCTGACGCAGGCTTTGGTCCCTTCAGTGGGCACACACGGCCAGGCTCCAGACCCTGGTGTGGCCTGGGGAGCTGGCCCTCTAGGCTCAAAGGGAAACCCCTCACCCTGGAAGACCTGACCGTCCCTGTTCAGAGCCAGGCTCAGGCCTCATCCCAAACGGCCGTCCGCCAGCTGCTGGCCTCTGTGCGACACCTGGAGCACGCGGTCAACCGTCTCAGGTGCCAGGTGTCCCAGGAACCCAGCAATGGCCAGGTACTCCCCGCTCCCACCCCCCCCCAGCCAACCTGTGCTTGCTTCCTGGGATGGGAGGGAGGAACACCTCTCAGGTCTCAGGGAAACTGCGCATTTCGCAGAGACGCAGGGGACCCAGGCTGCCCTCTCAGAGTCTCTGGCAAGCAGGAAACCTGTGTCCCTGGAGACCATGTTGGGGATCCTGACTGGGGATTTCCTTGACCCTATGCAGGGCGTCCTTCAGGCCAAGCCCCTGAGGCAAGGAGAGAACTTCTCCCCGGGGCCGACATATGGCAGCGGGCAGAGGGGAGAGCCCCGGCTCCCTCGAGGTGCGGGCAGCAAGGAGGCCAGATTCCGCTCTTCAGCCGGCTCCTGGGCTGCCTGGGGTGTCCCACCCAGGCAGGAAGGAGGAGAGATGATTCTGCAGGAGCAGGTCCATAAGGAGGAAGAGAGCTCGGCTTCCTGCCCACCGGACGCAGCCCCAGCAAGGATCATCGTGCAGGTGGAGGCCAGAGGAAGCTGGGCATGGGAACTGGGGCACCCCAGAGGGCTCCTCCCGGGAACTCTCATGGCCAGCTTGCTGCTACTACCCTGTTGGGCAGGCAGGCTTGGCAGAGGGCCTGTCCTGCTCGCTCCTCAGCCTGAGAACTGTGTCATGTCTTTTGGCTTTCCAAGAAAAAAGCCCGAAATGTGGTGAGCCTGGAGTCCGAGACAGCCCGGTGAGGCCATGGGATGGGGGGTGGGGGCTGGCCACCCTCCTGGGACAGCTGCTCCCCCATTTGCCTGGGCCAGGGGAGACTAGCCTCTGATGGAGGTCAGGCCTGGTGGCAGGTCCTCTCAGGACTTCCGGGGGAGGGGACTTCCTTCCCACTGCCCCTGCTGGGGAACGCAAGGGCCCTCCCTGGCCTCAGGGACGGGGACACGGGGACTGCTGTTGCTGCTGCTGGGAGTCTGTAACCTCTAAGGCTCCCTGGCACTTTTGGCCATCCAGGAGGCATTCTGCGGCTCCGGGAGCTTTCCTGGCTGGGACTTCCTGGGCTGGCCACCAACAGAGGGTGTTGTTTCAGTCCAAAGCTGGTCTTCCTGCCGCAGCATGAGGCATCAGGGCTGGACAGGTGTCCCGGGTGGGGTGCGGCCCCCAGCTGCTTCCTGGGGCCCACCCCCTGATCAGCACCGGTCTGGCCCCAGCCGGCAGTGGCTCTCCAGATGTTTCAGAGCGTGGGGGCACTTGATGCAGAAACGCCAGGCAGCGGCTGCAGCGATGGCACTGGGCCGCCGGCAGCCGCTGCGCAGAGGCCTGTGGGCGCTTCGCCGGGCTCCGAGGCTCCGGGAGGCCCAGCTGGAGGTGGCGTGGCAGCGACACACGCAGGCCCTGCTGGCCCAGAGCTTCCAGAAGGTCAGGGGCCTCCCGGTTGGGCCATGGGGCGGTGATGAAAGGCTCGTACGTTGGGGGAGGGCATTCCCCTGGGCACCTGTTCTGTACCTCCTGAGTGATCTGCAGGAGAGCAGGTGGAGGGCCACCCAGACACCCGTACCAGCTCTGCTTGGGTTCACATCCTGCCTCACTACTTTCTTGGTTCCACAATTTCTTGCTGTGTGACTTTGGGCAGGTTGCTTAACCTCTCTGTGCCTTAGTTTCTTTCGCTCCGAAATGGGATCATAATAATAGTATCTACCTCTCAGGGTTGTTGGGAGGTTAAATTAATACAGAGAAAGGACTCAGAACCCTACTTAGCACATAGCAAGTGCTCTCCCATATGGGTGGTTGCTGTCTTTTACTACTGGTTAGCTAGCCAGGACTGGCAAGACACGTCTGTGTTCTTCCCTCCTTGGGAAACGGGGTGCTCTGGGAGGGCCCAGTTCCAGGTTTTGCCTCCTAAGGGAAGCACTGTGTCTTGGGCACCTTCTCTCCATTCATTCATTTATTCCTGAAGGGGCCGGGCAGTCTGCAGGTTAAGACTGAAGGCTCTGCGGTCAGATATTTCTGTCCCCACACCCCATCCAGGTGCCTCCTCTTAGGGCACATTGAGGCTGCCGCTGACATCCTTCTTTCCCTCTCTCTTCCCCAGTGGAAAAACCGGACTCTGCAGCAGAAGCAGGGGCAGCCCCACTTCCAGACTGGGCCGGGACCCCCACCTTCTGGGGCAGGACAAGGCCAAGGCCCCTCAGGAAGGGAGCCGGTGGTGGACCCCATCAGGAGAAGCAGGTAGTCCTGGACAACCCTGTGGCCCACTGGTCAGTGTGGCCTGGGCAGTGCTGGTGGCCTCCCCTCTCCCGCTCCCTGCCTTGGTGTCCACCCCCTCCCGGCGCCCCTCCCACAAGAGAATGAGGATGAAGTGGACAAAGATTTGTGCAAAAGTATGTCCACAGCTGCGTTATTCACACCTGCCTCTTACTGGCATTATTTCTGATGGTAACAGTAATGTGTGCTTGATTCCAAAAAACACTCCAGATAGTTATCTGAACCTTTCACCGCCCTTCCCCACGTATCCCCCTTCCTAGAAGCAGTTTCCTGGTATTTGCATGGAAGTGTTAGTGACGAGGATAAATGGTTATGCTATGTTAGATGGGAGGAAAGGCTTAAAAAATGACATGTAAGGTATTTTTCGTGCACGTGAAACGATACAGAAGGAAAAACAGTGAAATGTCGCACAATTACTGAGCACCACTGAACTGCGCACTTAGAGATGGTTAAGACAGTAAGTTTCATGTATTGTGTATTTTACCACCGCTCAAAGTGAGAATCAATGAAGATTTCATCCAAAAAACATGCTGAAATAAACAGGTAGTGCTTAGTGAAATTCAAGTTGGCCATTTCCTCTCCATTCCTTCAGTCGTCCACTATGGCAAAGTAAGGGTTTTGTTCCGACTTGATTTACAAGTGTTTAAAGTAATTAATCAAATGCCGTTTGTTTGAATACATGTTTGCGGTAAGAATCCAAACAGGACTGAAGAGAGTGAAACGGGCGCTGGTGGCTCAGTCGTTCAGTGTCTGCCTTCAGCTCAGGTCATGATCCCAGTGTCCTGGGATCGAGCCCTCCATCGGGCTCCCCACTCAGCGAGGAGCCTGCTTCTCCCTCTCCCTCTGCCTACTGCTTCCCCTACTTGTGCTTGCTCTCTGTCAAATAAATTTTTAAAATTTTTTTAAAATCTTAAAAAAAAAAAAAAAAAAGGAAGAGAATGAAACAAAGGCAGAACCTCCCCCCAGGTTGCTTCCATAATCAGGGATGACGTGGAGAGGATGGGGTGGGGGAGGGGCAGCTCAGCGCACCTGTGCACATCCCGTGGTGGGTGGCGGCCAGGTGGCCAGGCTGGGGCTGTGCGCTCTCCCTCAGCCCAACCCGGGTCATGGCTTCCTCTCTCTGGGCAACTTCACTTGCAGTCCAGGGAGTCCGAGGGAGGAGGCAGGAGCCTGGCCGAGACCAGCTGGAGGCGGTGGGGTAGAGCAGATGCTGCAGGTCCTACAACAACTGGCCGGTGAGCTGTGGGCCCCAGGCAAACAGGGGAGAGGGAGCAGGGCTGGCCCCGAGCACCCACACTGGGCAGGGCTGTGGCTCCTGCACGAATGAATGTTTACTGAGCATCTCCTTGGACAGCTTCCCAGACACGATCTCATTTGAGCCTCCGGGGACCTGGGCAAGGCTCTGTGCCCAGTTCACGGTTGGGGAAAGTGAGGCACAGAGAAGTTAAGTGACCAGCTCAAGGGCGCACAGTATGAGAGGCGCACATGCTGTACTCGTGTCCTGTTGACGCTGATTCAGGTCCTGCAGAAGCTTGAGTGTTCGAATCGGAGGGTCCCTCAGACGTCACTCACTCACAGGGAAAACAGAGGCCCAGAGACAGGGAACAAAGAGCCTCCTCCTGTCCTAATCCTCCCTACTCTCTCTCTCCTCGCTCTTCAGTCTTCCTCTTGTGGTTCCATCGGAAGGAATGGGCCAGGCAGGAGAGGGGGGTCCAGGGAGAGGCCTCCCAGGTCGCACTGAGGACTCAGAGGAGAGGGAGGCCGCCCCTAGCCCCGTGCTCTCCTGTGACATATGTACCCAGGGGAGCCTCTCCGGACATTGAGCAGCGGAGAGCCTGGCTCGGCAGGTAGGGAGGAGCGGAAGAAGGTGGGAGTGGGGACCCCCTTCCTTGAGGCAGAGGGGTTTGGTCCTCAGGACAGCTCGGTGCTGGCTGCCCCCGGCCCCCCTCCAGGAAGCACGACCATCACAGAGGGTGCACCCTAAGTGAAGGTGTTGTGAGGGGAAGGAACACAGATCCATAAGAGGGTTTTTCCCGTGTTAATTTTTTACGACGCGACATTTACATCTTACACAAAAGTAAAGAAAATAGATCATCCAGCTTCAAGAAAATCACCTCCAGGGGACGCCCGGAGGGGGACAGTGGGTTGAGTATCCCACTCTTGGTTTCAGCTCAGGTCACAATCTCAGGGTCCTGGGATCGGGCTCCGTGTTGGGCTCAGCGTGGAGTCAGCAGGAGCTTCGCTCTCTCCCTCTCCCTCTGCCCCTCCCGCTCATGCTCTCTTTCTCTTTAAAAAGTAAACCAATAAAATCTTTCAAAAAGAGAAAGAAAAAGAAAATCACCTCCTGAAAACCCTGTTTCATCCGTACTCCAATTGCTCCCCCTATGTTATTTTAAAGCACCCCCCCATCATACTATTTCACCCGTAAATACTTCTGTAGCATCTCTAAAAGATAGGGACTCTTTTCAATGACATAACCACCGTGCCATGATCACGCTTAAAAGTGAACATTAATGGCTTAATGCCAAAAAACATCTGATCAGACTTCACATTTCCCACTGTTTTACAGGTGCACATTCTGTTATAGCTTGTTTGAACCAGGATCCAAATAGAGTCCTTATGTTAAAGTTGGTTGATAAGCCGTTAAAGTCTTTTTGAGCTCTGGGGTCCCTTCTAGTTTTTGGTTTTTTTTTTTTCTTTGCAATTTATCTGTGGAGGAAACCAGGCTGCTGGTTGAGTAGAGTTTCCCTGGGTCTGATTCCTGCTGACTGCATCCCCCACCGTGTAGTTTTTCTCTCTTCTTTAAAGATTTAATTTTTATTCATTTGAGAGAGAGAGAGGGAAGGAGGGAGAGCACAGAGGAAGAGGGAGGAGCAGACTCCCAGCTGAGCACGTGTGGCCCCAGGATCATGACCCGAGCCCAAGACAGATGCTTCATCCACTGAGCCAGCCAGGTGCCCCCCCCCCCCCAAGTGCTGTTTCCTAGGAGAACTTGAGCTTGACCACAGTTTCACGGAGATGTGAGGGTGAATGTTTGGGCCCATTGAGGGAGAGCCGGCAGGAGAGCACCGGGCAAGGGATCGGCACCGGCAAAGGCCCGTGACAGGGGAGTGTGGGAAACTCAAAGGACACCTTGGTAGCCCAAGGTGGGGAACCTGGGGGACAGGGGAGGGTTTAAGGTGATGATGGAAAGGCATGCGGGGGCCAGATCATGCATGGCCTTGTAAGTGGTGTTGAGGAGCTGACATGCTGTCCCAAGCGCAAGGCAGGGACAGGAGGGTTGGGGGGCAGCGCTGGAGGTTTTCAGCGGGGGAGTCAGATGACGCCATTTGAGCTTGGGAAAAGATCACTCTGGCCACGGAGCCGCCACTGCCTGGAGGGACCCTGAGCGGATGCGGGAGGCCAGACAGGAGGCTGCTGAGGCCATCCGGGCACCCAGGGGTGAGGGCGTGGTGGCCTGAACAGGCTCAGAGTGTGAAGGGGCTTGTCCACGGCCTCAGCAGTGGCACAGGGCAGGTGGCTGTCGCTGCTGTCATTACCACTAGCACCAGCACCTTCTCTTGGCTCCCCAGGTGCTTTGGGGCCTGGCAGAAGTTCGTGCTAAGAGCAGCCCGGTACCAGGACCGCCTGGCCCGCTGCCGGGCAGGGACCCTGAGGTTATGTCTGCAACAGTGGATGTGGATGAAACAGCTCCGGGCCTCGGATGGAGCGAAGGTGACCCAGCTGTCCCTCTGCCGCCAGAAGGCGGGTGAGCGAGCAAGGGGCAGGCTGAGGGGCTCCCTTCCCCTCCCACCCTGGCAAACATTGACACCTAAGCTCCTTCTGTGGTGGGCCCCAGTGGAACTGACGGCTTCTTGTGATGGGACATGGTGGTACCCAGAGCATTCTGGCGGGTGCAGTCTGACAGCCCGGGAGGGTCCCAGAGGGGTCCCCAGAATGGGCAGGCCTTGGCTGGGCCGCATCCTCACTCCAGGTCATGAGCTTCTCTAGGCATGAGACTTTGTTCCATCTTCCGCTAGGAGGGGATGTTGTCCCTGCTCTCAGAAGCTCCTGATCTGGGAGATAATTCACAGCCCTCGTTTCCCTCCCCCCAGAATCTGCTAGGGGAAGGTGGGATCTTTGAGGTGTATTGGAGGGGAGGATTTGGAGGCAGTGGGTGGGGGCAGTGCCTGGGAGGGGAGTTCCTAAGGAGGGGTGAGGGAGGTTGATGCTGCCTTGGGTTCCACCAAGGGCTTTGGGTGGAAGGAGGTCACTGGGGATGTGGCTGATTCACCCTTTGATGGCTCCTTAGGGAAGGTGGCCCTCTGCAGCTTGGCGCCTGGAGGGGCCACAGCCCAGGGCCTGGGGGTCATGGCTCAGGCCCAGGGCCTGCCCCGGGAGCAAGGCGGGAGCTCCTTGCAGGAAGCCTGCCAGAGATTGGCCCTGTACCGGGTGCTACTGCTCTGGAGGACACGGCTGTCCCAGCGCCAGAGGGCTGAGTACGTGTCCCCTGAGCCTGTGACCTGGGGTTGGGTGGGCATGTGAGCAGAGCTCAGCCCTGGGAAGTGCCCCATGGGGGATGGGCGAGGTCCTGCTCTTCCCCTAGGCTCCGGCAGAGCACCCCCTCCCAGGCCCAGCATGCTTCCATACTGGTGCAGGGCTGGGGGAGGTGGCCCAGGGGCCTGGAGACAGTGACTGAGCAGAGAGCAAGCTGTGGGAGCCATGGGGTAGCAGGGGACACAAACACAGACCTCTTACCAGGGCGGCTGGAACCTGATGGAGAGCTTGCTTGCTCTTCTTCAGGGTGGGTGGGATGTGGCAGGAACCGTGTCTGCGTCACCGTGGTCTGGCAGGTTGGAGGCATGGTCCCGTGCCCCTGTCTGCCTCATTATAGAGCTAGAGAAACTGAGGCTCAGAGGGCTGAGCAGCTTGCTCGGAATCACACTGTGAGTTAGGAGCAAGAAGGTCACTGTTGCTTTTCTACAAGACAGTCATTGCTGGGACCCAGAGTCCAGACTGGTGGCTGCGGGGAGGGGGTGATGGGGGTCGGAGAGGCCAGCTGCCCTGGTGAGATGTCAAGCAGAATGTAAGCCATCAGTTGCAGGGATAAGTCGAAAGCCCCATAGTGGGATGCCTGGGTGGCTCAGTCAGTTAAGTGTTTGCCTTTGGCTCAGGGCATGATCCCAGAGTCCTGAGATCAAGCCCCAGGTCAGGCTTCCTGCTCATTGGGGAGCCTGCTTCTTCCTCTGCCCCTCCCTCCACTCGTGCTCACTCTCTCTCTCTCTCAAATAAATAAAATCTTAAAAAAGACAAAGCCACATGCCAAGTATCCATCGTCCCACACCCACTTGGTCCACTTGGACCCTCTGTCTCTTTGAATGAAACCCCTAGAATTCTCAGGGAAGTCAGTTCACTGTGATCCCTCAGAATGTAGCTCTCCCTCCTGCTGTCCATCCTCTAGCCTTTGGGCACCAGGGAACAGTCAGCATCTCCTTCCGACATAGCTGGGACTGTCCTGTGCTCTAAAATAAGCATTTGGATCCCATGTCTTCTATTTGGAGTTTGGGGAAATGGCCTTCCATCAGGCCTCAGTTTCCCTATCTTTATAACTGAGCAGAGGCAGAAGTACTAATGTGGCCATACGCATGGTCTCCTGAGTCTGGGGTCCTTGAGTCTGGAGCTCAGCTCCACGTCCCATCAGGAGTGTGGCAAGGATCGCGAGCTGATACAGGTGTAGAAAGCAGTGACCTCAGCCTTAGATGCTCGTGAGAGTCACTCTGGGAGCCCTGGAAAAGTCAGGAAGCCCAGGCCGCAGCTGGACTGCTAAGTCAGAATCTCCAGGGGGTGGGGCCCCAATGGGCACGAGTACGTCTCAGAGTCCCCCATAGTCCCCTATGTGGCTGGTGATGCTCTAGCCTGGTACTTGGCATGGGTAGCCCCCTTCCAGATCAGCTCTGGTGGAGACCCGGCTGTGGGCAGCACCTGCTTGGCAGTCCCATCAGCCTGGGGGTGAGGCTGGGGCCCAGGGACTCATTTGCCCCTTCCTGTAGCTCCTTCCTCCAGGGCATGAGGCAGCAGGTGATTCGGCATATCCTGAGGGGGTGGCATTTGAAGGTATGGGGTCCGAGCACCCCGTCAGACAGCGCCAGGACCACCTTGGCCCCGGAGCTCCTGGGCAGCATCCCGGGAGGGGAGCCGCTGCTGGACGGCAGCCCACCCCAAAGCTCACTAGAGAAGGTGAGGGGCAGGGGGTGGGAATGGGCTAGTGGTAAGGGGCAGGTGGGAGGAAACAGTGGAGACAGGGCATGGCCCAAGGATCCAAGACTCCATTCCTCCTTCCCCAGGCTTTCAGGACCCCCACCCTCTTGGAGACCCTCCCACTGAGCTTTCTGTGGGCATCTGGGCAGCGGCAGAAGGCACAGTGCCTTCTTCCCTGGCAGATGCGGGCTCAGCAGTCCCGGGGTGCAGCGAGGTGGCACCAGTGTACTCTTCAGAGGCGGTAGGGATCCCTCCCCACGGTGGCTGAGCCACGCCGCCCACCGCTCTGTGGACATCCTGTTCCCAGTCCCCTTTCCATTACTCCTTGACCCTTGACTCCTATTACTCCCACATCCCTTTGGGGTCTGCCTCCCAGAGGGCTCCCATTCCACGCTCCAATCCGTTGGTACCCAGATTCGGGTCCTCTGGACTTCTCCTGCCCTCCCAGCCCGCCAGTCACTTCTCCCAGAGACTTTGTAGCTGTGGCTCATTCACTTATTTATCTGCAGCACGATGCTTCGGTCTGCCTGGGTTCTAATCCCAGCTTCGCCCCTCCCTAGCTCTGTGATCTTGGGCAAGTTGCTTAACCTCTCTGTGTCTCCATCTCTCGGTTTGTATGGGGATAACAGTAGTCACTCCAGTGGGCATCAACAAGGTGGGGGCACGTAATCCCCTAGCCCAGTGCCTGGCACATAGTAAGCACTCAGTTCATAGCAATGTTGATCGCTAGTGGCTGAGCTCAGGACTTGGGGTCCATGATCCCATCTCATCCCTAACCTGTCGTTGTGACACTCGGAGTAGCGTTTGAGCAGTCCGGTCCCCAGCAAGCCACGCTCCCCCTGATGGAAACAGGGAGAAGAGTCCCCCACCCCAAGCTCCTAAGGAAGGGGGTGGCTGGGAGAGACCAGGGCGGCAGTGCCCATCCTCAGGACGGATCTTCCCTCCCCACCCTTCCTAGCACCCTCCTCAGCTGGAGCCACTGGGCCACAGCCCAAGGGGCCCAGAGAGAGCTGGCGGTTGCCTGGGCCTGGGAGCGGAGCTGCAGGGCTGCGTTGGGCTTGTGGCGGCAGCGGCTGGCGCAGGGGCGAGAGGTGGAGCAGTGGGTTCGGGCACGGGGCCGCACACTGGTCCGAGGTGCCCTGCACCACTGGCACTCCTGCTGGCAGAGTGAGTCGGGGCCTAGGTCCGGGTCACTGAGGGGGAGGGAAGGGCCAGGTCCATCAGGGAGACCCAGGGTTTTGTGCCTCCAGCAGAGTCCAGGGATGGGGTTCTCATGGAGCATGCCCAGGACGGGGACGGGGCAGAGCAGAACCAGGGGCTTGGACATTGCCCGTCCATTCCCTGGCTGTGTGGACCTTACACAAGCTACACAACCTCTCCAAGCCTCAGCTTACTCATCTGTAAAATGGGGATCACAGCAGCACCCTCCCCAGAGGCTGATTCTGGGGAGTCTAGGAGACCGTATCCCCCCTGCTGGCTCAGAACTCAGTTCCTGGAAGGTGTTGGTGTCGCCACCCCGCCATCTTCTTCACCCTCATCCTCGTTATCCTCACCTGGCCTTCAGGAGTCCTGGGCCTGAGCACCGAGTCCTGGTGTCCTCAGAGCCCAGCACAGGAGGTGGGGAGCACTGGGGGCCATTTCCAAGGCTTCCCACTACACCAACACATCGTCTCAGGGAGCTGGTGGGTGGGGACCTGGTTGTTCTGGAAAGTTTCTGTCCTCTCCACTGAGGACAGCTGCTTCTCCAGCCCAGTTGTTGTCCAATTATGTTGACCTCGTTTTCAAGGAAAAGCTGGAAATCTAGATATTTACATGAATTGTCCCGATCCCTGAACGTTCCCAAGAAATGAAAAACAGCGGGCTGGGTTGGCCTGTTCATCACAGGACACTTTAACCCAAGCACTTATACCCAGATGGTTAGGGGGCCTCCTCTGTCCCAGCTTGGGTCAGGTGCAGAGGGCTGGCCGAGGAGGGGCCCACAGTTACCCGGGGCTGAGGGGCAAGGCTGGGATGAAGGCCCCGGGGGCATCTCAGCCTCTCTTGGGTCACAGGGCAGCAGTCCCTGCATGCCAGGTACCAGACGTGGGTGCAGGTCCATCTCCGGGCCTTGAGGGGGTCCGTGTTCCAGGACTGGCAGCAGGCGGCAGCTCGTCGGAGACACCCAGGGCCCTCCCCAGAGCGGCATCTACTTCACAGGTGGGTGGGCCTGAGGGTAGGAGGATGAGAGAGGTTATCCCCATTCTGGAAAAAAAACTGAGATAAAGCCCAGGGGACCTAACGAGGGAGACATAGAGCCGTGACCATCGACCTTCCTTTACCTGCTTTGTTCGAGGGGTGCCTACCCGATGTCCTGATGAGCCCCAGGTCTCCAACTCCTGGCCAGGTCAGTCCTTTGGTTTGAGGGGACACAGGAAGGGTGGGGGAAGTCCACGCCTCCAACACCCACCATAACGTGTGTTCCAACGTCATGTCCGTGTCTTGTTTGAGCGCAGGGAAGTTCTGCTCTATACAGTTGCCAAAAGAGTGAACTCTTCGTGAAAATAGAGATGTTCCAGTAAAATGTATAGTGCTCACTCGTGCAGAGTTAGAAGCGGCGGGAACAGGTGATGCTTGCTCCCACCATCAGCTACAAATTCGCAGATGCTCACGGTGTCCCCGCACGGGCGGCATCAATGGATGGCTCAGTGGGTGGCACCAAACTTTCAGACCTGAACAGTGACACTGTGCTCCCCTCACTGGCCTTCTGTCCCCAGGTGGGCATGTGAGGGATGATCAGGCCTCGCTGCTCCCCCGGTGGCTCTGGGACTTGGCCCCACACCTGCTGGGTTCCCGTGAGCTCTGGGGGAGCGCCTGCCCTCCTGAGTCCGTCTGCATGTGTGGAGGCCCTGGACCAAAGCCAGCACTTGGAGCCGTTACACAATTGTGCCTACATGCTGAAGGCACAGGGTTGTGTATGCAAAACCACGTATTATCTAGGACACTTAGTGGGGGGATTTGCGGATGCGATTTGGAATAAATGGGACTTTTTGACGCCGAAAGTCAGCTGGGCCCCTCTCTCTGCTCCTGTTTTTCAGCTGTTTCCAGGCCTGGCGTAGAATTGAAAGAGACACAGGGGCGGTCCCAGCCACGGGAGCTTCTCAGGATGGCCCAAGAAAGGCCGTGGGGGCCACGTTCGCCACATGACAGGATGCCCGAGCAGCCAAGGCCTGGGCACAGGAGTGGTGTGTGGCCCGGGCCTCCGTGGCCCACTGGAGAAGCCATGTGCAGGGGGGGCCAGGCGCACAGGCAGCTGAGCAGGGCCCAGGCCCGGCAGGCCTTTGGAGCACGGTGAACGGCTCTGAGCTGATGCCGCGAGGCCCACTGGCAGGCAGAAGAGAGAGTAGTCCCATGCCGGACCCAGTGGGTGCATGAGTCCTGCCTATGCCAGGTCAGCCGAGCCTGTGCTGCCCAGAAGCTGAGTGCCAGGTGGGTGCCCGTGGCCTGTGGGCAGCCCCACACGGTGCTTGCAGCTGAGTCCGTTTCTGAGGCCTCGGGCTTGCTGTTGGCAGAGGTAGAGGGCATCTGGTGGCTGGTGATGGGGCTCCAGGGGTTAGGGTCAGAGGAAAAGGCGACCCCAGCCACTGCGGCTCATCCTGGGGTCCAAGTCCAGACCCGCACTTTCCAGCAGAGCAACCCCTCTCTGAGCAAGTCTTTGAAGGACAAAGGAAGATAACAGGCCTGCCTTAGGGAATGCGTGCGAGCACTGGGGTCAGGGCTCAGGAACACAGCAGGTGCTCATTAAACAGTGCTCTTGTGAGGGAGAGCAAGGTGAAGGCAGCAAGACTGCCCACTCTCTGTCCCTTGGGTGTGACGTTCTGCTGCTCTCTGGGCCTCTTTTAACCCGATTTCCCCAGAAGAAGGATGAGGGGAGGAGCACTGGCACAGACCTGGAGGTCCCCATCCAGCAGGGCACTGGCGAGGGCTGGGAAGGGTTTACCTTCTGCTTAACACACATGTGGGCTCCTCCCTCTGTCCCAGGATCCTAGAGGCCTGGGCCCAGTCAGTAGCCAGGGCCCGTGTCCAGCGAGCTGCCATCACCCGGTTCCAGCAGGCTGGGTCCAGACGTCTTCTGTGGACCCACTGGGCCCAGTGGCAGGCAGCGCTGCTCACTATGCGGTTGGAACCACAGAAGGCCCAGAAGGCCCAGGCGGTTGACCTCAGGCAGTGGCCCAGGGTGGCCAGCAGAGGGCGCCTTCTAGCGCTGACCGCCGCCGCTCCAGCCAGTTGGAAGCAGGTGAGACGGCCGGGTGGGGTGGGCCAGTAGCCTCAGAATTGGCTTGCTTCATCCCATGGTGGCAAGCGTGGCTGGACGCTTATCCAGGGGACCTATTGGTAGGGACACTACCCCTACCACGTTCTAGAACCGCCTCCCGGCTCTGGAAGCCTGCCATCTTTGGGTCCATCAGCAAACATTTAATGAGCACCTACTAAGTGCCAGCCCAGCACAGGTCCACCACAAAAACAAATGCTGTGGTCACAGTCTGTTAGGGAGACAGACACCTGAACTCATATGTATCCTGGTGCAGCCTAGGGTTAGGTACATGGGGATAGGAGCAACTGTTTGCCAAGTCCCTTTTCTCCTTATTAGAAAAATTAAACCTGTTCACTACAGGAAAATCAGGAAGTATAAAGGGAACGTTTCTTTCATAACTCCCTCCACTCAAAGACAACCTTACCAGTCCCTCTCCAGACCCGAAGCACTTAGTTCTGGGTGTCTGGCTGGCTCAATCAGTGGAGCACAGGGCTCTTGATCCCTCGGGGTTGTGAGTTCGAGCCCCATGTTGGGTGTGCAGAGTACTTAAAAAGAAAATAAAACCTTTAAAAGAAAAAGAAAAAAAGAGGCATTTAGTTCTGACACCTGCAAATGGTGACAAGAGCCTAATGGCAAACAGGACTGAAGAGGCCACAGAATTGGGCTGAAGCAAGCCAATTCTGAAAGCCAGGCACAAGAACTGACATCGCATGGCAGTCTAGGGCCATGGAGGACACACAGCCCGAGTTACTGGCAGGCCGCGCAGGGTTCCTAAAGACGTATGGGAATCATCCAGAGTCCTGTTTCAGAATGCCAGGAAGCATGTAATAGATTCTAGAAAGCTTCTTAGAAAAAAGTTTAAATTGTTTTGTTTTTTAAGATCCTATTAGAGAAAGAGAGCACACACATGAGAGTGCAAGCAGGGGGAGGGGCAAAGGGACAGAGAATGTCAAGCAGACTCCACACTAAGCAGGGAGCCTGAGGCAGGGATAATCCTGGGATTATAACCTGAGCCGAAATCAAGAGTCATACACTGAGCCGACTGAGCCACCCAGGTGTGCCTACATTGTTTTTTAAAATGGAATTGAAAGGGCCTCACTTTGGTTATTTGCAGAATCCATATATACACACATGGGGGGCTATGGCAACAGCAGCTTCTGGGGACTTGGCATTTTATTTCTAGATCCGTGTCACAAGCCAATTTTCCTTTTGGTCTGCTTAAAAATATTAACATTCCATCTTATTAGCAAAGGCAGGCTGGATCCCATGTGCTGATGGAGAAACAGGCGTACTAAAACCATAAGTAAATGCCGGGAAGAATAACAGGGTGCTTGGCTCCAGCCCCTCTCCCCCTTTCTACCACAGGAACACATGCACCCAGGCAGCCTGCCCCGAGTGGCACAAGCTGGTATTAGGCCTCCCCATGCAACAGAGGCCCTCTGAGAGCCCCTGGTCTGTAGCAGAGCCGTAGCCGGGCTTGGGCTCTGGAGTCAGGCAGGTAATCTCGCTTTGTAAAACCCAAGTGGGGACGGACTGCACTGGCACAGGTGAGCCCTCACCAGGCGGTGGACAGGATGGGTCTGCCCGTTTCCATCCCCAGCCATGCTGCGAGGACAGGGGAGGCAGCAGGGGTGTGTGCTGATGGCCCCGCTACGGGCAGGTGTCTTCCCTGCCTCCTCTGGGAGCCTCGGGGCCACACAGGAGGAGGAGGCCCTGCTTCTGGTCAGGGGCAGGGCAGGAAGGACCCTACCACGTCGCCTGGGATTCAGGGAGTCCAAGCCTATCGGGTTCAGGTTATCCTCTGTGGTTGTTCCCTCAGACCCACGGCTACAGGACACTGCCTGGCCCAAGCCAGCACCACAGCCACGGGGGACAGAGGAAGCCAAGAGAAATCTCCTGGGCTCAGAGTAAGGAGACCAGTCCCTGGGGCCAGACATATCCCAGGCCCGAAAATCGGTTTCCTGCAACGTGGCAAATTCTATTTAGGTACAGATTTTGTTAACCTCTTCTTCCCAGATGGCAGGGAGCGCCCCCTCTGCCTTGCCTTCCAGCGCCGGTGGCAGCGGCCTGGCCGGCCCCCTACGAGACCAGGGGGCGACTGCTACTCTGAGGCCCGAGCCCGCCAAGGCCCAGGCGAGGCCGCTAAGAGACAGCTGGGGTAAGAGCAGCTGCGCGTGCGCGGGCCCCGGGGCGGGGCGGGGCTCAGCCTGCGGGAGCTCGGCCCTCTCTCTGCCTCGCTCCTTCCTGGAGGATCCCCAGGGGATCCGTGGCTCTGCCCTTCTCCCTGGTCATTAAGGGGTTCTGATGCTCTTGGCTATCGGGGTGCATGCCAGGGCTTCTCCCCCGCCAGGAGGAAATACCTGCATTGCTGGCACCGGGAGGCACTGCTTTGCCGGCTCCAGGACTCCCAGCGGGCCCGGAGCCTGGCAGCAGCATGGCAGCACTGGGTAGATGCTCAGGGTGCCGAGCAGCTGGCACGGACGCTGGTGAGTGGGGGGCACCCTCTCCCCAGCCTCAAGCTGATCTCGCAGCTCACCTCGTCCTCAGCCCTAACCCCTAGAAATGAAGTCTCTCAAAGCATATTGGTCTCTGTATGGACCAAAGTCTGAAAGCTTGGGGTCAGGCGCAAGGTTCTGCAAACGCACCTTAGGGGACACCCCCATTGTCACAGCCCCTTCTCCGCGGCGCTGCACAGCTGTAAGGGAAAGACGCAGCAGAGGGGCAGGGGGCAGCAGGAGCTGGCTGGGCACCACTTACCCCCCACTCCCACAGCTGAGGCAGTGGCACCTGAAGCAGGCCTGGCGTGTGTGGCGGCAGCGGGCTCTGCGGCTGTGGGTGGCTCAGCGATTACAGCACCAAGAAAGTGGCCGGGTCCTTTCCCAGGTAAGGGGGTAGCTCCCACCCCTCAGCAGCTCTTCGGAGCTGGGGCCCCTCCATTTTCAGGGGAGGTGTCAGTTCCATTAGAGAAAACACAGCTTGGGTCCCCATTTAGCTGGTGATCGTGTGCTCAGCCCAGTTCTACCCACTCGGTGTGGGCACGAGGCTTGGCCACAGCATGGCTGCCACTCACACTAGCCCATGTTGGGTATGGGTCCCTGAGTGCCCCATCCCTTACCCACCCCGCTCTGAGCGTAGCTTCCGAGACCACAGATCAGATTCTGAGCCTGGGCGTTTGGCCTGGGCTAGAGCTGGCTGGGTGGCTGGCTGAGGTGGAGGGAAGGCGGGGGTGTTGCCTATTCACTCCGGGGAGAGAAGGAACTGGGCACAGGTGTTAGCCTAGCACAGACCCAGGAGGGAGCCAAATAACCTTTCCTTCCTCCTCTCTGATTCCAGGCCTTTGAGAAGTGGCGCCAGCACCTGGCAGCCAGGGACCAGAAGAGGAGCCACCAGCAGTCTGATACCCCTGAGCCAGGTGGGCATCAGGAACCCTGGGAGTAGGCTGGAAGCTGCTCGAGCCCACGTGTATGGTGGACTGGAGGCGGAGCAGGGGACCCAGCGAGAGCTCTGACCAGTTCCCTTGGAAAGAAAAACAACACAGCCCAGCCTCCCTAAGGAAGGAACAATGCCCCACCCATCAGGGAAGTACAGGCTCAAGCCATCAGACATCCCACTGCCCGGTGACCCAGGAGCCGGCTCTCTGAGCTCTGAAAAACAATAAAACACCGTCCTTAGTCCTAGCTGCTTCTCTTGCTCAGTGTCCCCTCAGAGCTGCCCCTCTGCCTCAGCCGGCCACCCTGGGAAGGAAGTGAAGAGGGGACACCCGTGCCCCTGGTTGCCTCTTCTGCCATCAGGCTGTTCTTTGGACACCTACCCGCACCCTCCCCCTGCTGAACCACTGAAGACCAGCAGGCGGGGACAGGGACTAGGACAGGGAACAGCTTCTACACATCTAGCAGTCACTGTCCCTGGGCAGTGGGGCTCAAGGGCTGACTCCTGGGGAGCAGTGCCAGGCAGACAGCTTCGGGAACAGGCTGAGCAGAGTGGAAGCAACTAGCAGTAAGTGGTCCCATCTAAAAAAATAAGCCAGGAAGCAGTCAGTCCTGCTCTGTTGAGCCTTATCCTTCCCCTTGACAGTAACAGACAGGGTCTTCCTCCACGGCCAGAGGGGATAAAGGGCAGGTCAAGGGCTCCACCAAGTATAAGGGTTCAGATGCCTTTAACCTCTACGAGGCATCTTCCCTCTTGAACCACCAGAATACAGAAAGAGTTCTTCTGAAAAGCAGCACAGGAGAAAAGTGAAAGCCCTAGCCGGCTCTCTGGCAGATTGGGGGGGGGTGGGGCAAGAAATGCTGACCTTATCAGGCTTCAGGCCAAGGCCTGTCTAGAAGCCTGGTGGGCCGCCGGCCAAGCAGGTGGGCAGGGCAGGGTGTGCCCCTCCAGCCCCAAGCGGACATGCCAGCAGCCACCACCTCCGCTGGGCCAGCATCTTCCACAGCGCCGCAAATGCCTGCCACCCAGGGTTCACTTCGCTGTCCCGCAGGTCCCAAGTGCAAGGTCACTGGCAGCCCCAGGCTGGCTCCCAGCGGCTGCCCTGGTCCAAGGGCTCTGTCAGCAACAACTGCCCTTTCTTCTCAGGCAGGATGTTGTTGCGCCCACCATGGTCCTCAGCAGGACAGGGGTGCTCCCCAGGGTGCGCAGACTCTAGGCTGATCGAGGAACGCCAGGCTCCCCCGTGGGGCTGACCGGTCTGGCCAGAGCCCGGAAGCCTCATGCCAGTCTAGCTGCCGCCATCACGTGAGGAGTGGAGGCCGGGCCGAGGCTGGGGGAGAAATGCTGGGGAAGAGGGGTCCCCGGGAGAACCAGGCCTGGGGAGGAGGAAGGCAGGACGGCAGGGGCCTCAGGCTAAGGCCACGAGGGTACGGGATCACAGAGCCTCTGTGTCTCGCTCTGCTGTGGGCCTGTTGAGAAGTTCGAATGTGTCTTCTACCACCTGCCACAGGCAGTTGTCCAGCGGAAACTCGTTGTCCACCAGGTTGACCAGGAAGTAGTTGTCATGGATGTACTGGATGATCATGCGGGATGGGGACTCCTCCTCGTACAGCTTGCCCCACTGCTCGATCCACAGGGCGAAGGCTTCGTCCTGTGGCCACACGCATGCGCACATACACAGATGCAGACATGTGCACACACCGGCAGGCAAGGCGAACAGAGCTGCCCTTGGGTCAGGGTTCCACGCTCCTCGCCCCGAGGGCCTCTAAGCAGCTCCACAGGACACTTCCAGGAATGGAACAAAGGCTCCGGCCAAACTCGCCTCCCATCTCCCAGCCCAGAAACCAACACCCTGAGTCAGGGTCAGGACCCAGCCAGGAAAGCGGAGCCCACCTGCCCTGGGGACGTGGCCCCAGTGACAACACGGGCTTAAGGTTTGCCGGGTGTGCAGGGCACGCCCATTCCCACACCCCCCCTTACCTTCCAGAACATGAAGCTGACAGGATCGACCACCGTAGGCTGGATGATCTCTCGCCCTGGGAAGATTCCCCAAGTGACTGCGTTGGGCTGCAGCTCAGGGGCATTGGTGATGTTTTCACCCTGAGGGCAGACAGGGGTGGGAGGGTGGTCAGAGCAGACCTGCAGTCATTTCCTTGCCTGGGAACTCGCAGGGGTGGTGGGGGAGGAGGCTTTGCTCCATCCCCTCCACCTGCCCCTCCCAGCCCTGCGGCTCTGGGAAAGGGGGCGGGGCACTTCCTTCCTCCTCCCTGTGCTCCTAGCTGCACACCCCCCACATCGCATCCCCCACATCTGGAGGTCCTGCTGGCTCCTGCTGGCTCCCTTTGTGGGTCTGTGGGTCTGTTGCTGTGTATCTGCCCAGCCAGGCTGCCCTTTGCAACTCGGCCTTACACAAGGGCCTCTGTGATTCTGGTCTTCCCTGGTCTTATTATCCACACCCTGTCCACCGTGACCTATGACAAAATGGGGAACCAAACCACTGCTACCGGGAAAGGCTCCCTCTGGCCTTTAGGGGAAACCCCAATCCCCAGCAGCACAGCCAGTACTCTTAGCCTTACTCAGAACACACCCAGCAGTGTCCCCATAGGCCGGCAGACAACGCCTTCGCAACCCTCCGCCCATTCCCCATGATGCCTACTCTTTGTCCTCAAAGATTCCAGCCACAGGGGACCCCTCCAAGCCTTCCCTGACCTCCCAGATTAGACGTCCCTTCCCTGGGTCCCCAGCATCCCATACTGAACCTTATTGTTAAAAGTGCAACCCGATTTGTAATTGCCCACGAACTGGGCCCTCTCCCTACACCGGGGGCCCTCTAGGCTGAGGGCAGGGGCCTGGCTCTGGGCATATGTTTCCATCATGCCAGCCAGCGCTAGGTGCTCAGTGCTCGTGGAGGGATGGAGTAAACACGGTGCCCTCAGCCCCTGGACGCGGGGCCTGCTGAGCGCTGGCTAAAACCCGCGGGCGGCCTACCTTGACGTCCACGATGTGGTAATTAACCCGGAGCTCGTACTTCTTCAGCACCTGCAGAAGCGCCCCCACCGTCTCGCGGGAAGTGAAGAACTCCAAGTAGGCCTATGGGCGGGGGCGGGAGGGGGGACCAGCACATCAAACCCAGTCCTTGCACACCCCTGCTCTGTGTGCACCGCGATTGGACGCTGGCCCTCCCGACACCCCCTCGCAGACACATGTGGCAGGACTTGAGGCCCTGGGGCTAGCGTGGCCACCTGGACTGAATCACAGCTGAGAACGGGCGAATGCAAGCAAGGGGAAGGGGAGCAGGCTTTCTCCGTCTAGACAAGTCTGAGGGGCAGCTGCCTCCCTTCTCCCAGCCAGGGAAGGCTCCACAGAGAAGCCGCTTCAGAAGCCGGACAGGAGGCCCGTTTGGTAAGCTGAGGCACAGGAGGGGCCCCGACACATCCGGGCCGCCCCACTCACTGGAGGCTAACAGCGCCCCCAGGGCTTCTCCAGCCTGTCCGGGATGAGGCCGGGTGCGCGGCCTGCAGGGGCGGCACAGCGTCCCCCATCTCACAGATGAGCAAACTTAGTCGGGAGAAGCTGAGCCACGGGGCTGCACTGAAGGGCGACAGCGGGCTGGGACTCTAACCCCAACCCTTTCAAACTCCAGAGCCCACGGGCTATAGCTCTAGAACGGCGTTTTAACTCCAGCAGCCCTAGAACAAAGGTGTCAGCTCAGGACAACAGTAGCAGTTCCATTCCTGAATGCTTCCTGCGCTCTTCCCACGTGCCAAGCATTTCGTGTTCTTCGTTCATTTCGGCCCCAGAGCATGACAGGCTCTCTCTGCCTTTTACAGAAGGTACAGCTGGAGCTCATGGCAGTCAAGGGACCTGCACCCCCAGGTCTGACTAAAAACATAAGCTCCCGTCCGCACCGTCCTCTGCCCCTCAGCATAAACACCCCAGGGAGAGAGGGAAGCTTCTCTGTCCCCATCTCCAGGGAACCCCCAGGGGCCAGCCAAGGTGGGCCAGCCCTGTGTGTCCCTGCCTCACCTTCTGGAAGACATAGCCCCCACTGGGGCCCCAGCCCACGACGGGGTCGGAGGACGGCTTCCCGTTGATGTTGGGCTGCGAGTTGATGGTGAGGATTCCCTGCCGGTTCACGCGCAGAAGCTCCTCCTTCATTAGGCTGGTCTCGGCGGCCAAGGGCTCATCATTCCAAGGGAGGCAAGTCACCTGGGGCAGAGGGTGAGCCGGGCTGGGATAGGGATCACACCGGGCACCCTGGGAACCCTCCCTCTCACAGGCTCCACCTGTGTGTCTATCAGCCCTTCTAGGTGTCCCGGGGGGGACTTCCCAGCTCACCCTCCCCTTTGCTGAGGTGCCCCATTCAGACAGAGATGGGAGGCTTGGGTGAGGACGGGCAGGGGGAGACAGGGCAGGGGGTTTAGCCAGGAACCCCACCCCAGCATCACTCACCTTATAGCCATGTTGGTTGGGCTCTCCTGAGAGGTAGTGTGCAAAGACCTCAAAGACGCTTTCTTCACTGGTCAGCTCCTCCCCCCACATCTTCAATAGCTCTTCCCTTGGGGACTTACTCTTCAGGTAGAAGAGGTAGTAGTCCTTCAGCTCCCCGAAAGCTGGCGAGGAGGAGTTGCCCCTGGCAGAGAAGGTGCCCAGAGGGCAAGACATACTCCTGACCTGGGGCTTCTGACAGAGGGACAGTTGTGCCCACCTGCCCAAAGGTCATTCCTATGAATCCTGTCCCATGCTGCTCCCCAAAAAAGCATGCTAATAAGCAGGCAAACTCCCTCTGCTTCCCTCTCAAAACAGGATGCACTTGTAATGGGTCGCCTGCAGGTGCTCACCAGCGGCCGTTGGGAAACTCATCCCACTCTTGCGTGCGGTAGATGTAACTCTTTGGTCTCGAGGCCCAGAAGATGGGACGTACGTCTTCCTCCCGGCGCTTTGGGTGGGCACTGACGGCCCAGGGCAGGGGACGCCTGGGTGAGAATGGAGACAGGATGAGTAAGGGACTGTCTAGAGGAAGCAGGAAAGGTGGGGGTGGGGAGGGTGGGGACACCAATTGGCCTGAGTGCTCTGATCTATGCATGGAGTTCCCACTGAGACAGAACCCTAAGTGTACGGCTAGCCATGGCAGGCACCCCTCTGTATCGCCGTGGTAGCCAGCACTGCTAAGGCATGCTCATTCTGTGACCTCCCTCTGCCTTGTCTGCCCATCTGACTTTCCTCTGTGCCTCCCAGGCCCAAATTCAGGGCCAGTGGCATCACCTGGGATCCTCAATCCACATGCCCAGACGCTTCAGCACCTCTGTGGTGGCCATCTCGCGGTTGAGGGTATAGAAATGGAGGCCTGGCACCAAGCCACTGGTCAAAAGCTCCTGGCACAGGCTCACGGCCTGCTCGATGCCATAGTTTCGGATGGCAGCGTCATTGTCTTTGATCGGCTCAATCACGTCCTTGATCTGCTGCGGTACCTCCAGTTTGGACAGTTTCACAAGCTGCCGAAGGGAATGGTAGCCCTGTACGAGACACAAAAGGCTGTGGGGTGCCGTCTCCCAGCCCGTCTCTCCCCGAAATACTTACCGCCCTTTCCATCCCACCAGGCCTCCCAGCCAACTGTAGTGTCACACAGTGACTCAGGAAAGCCAGTGCAGATTGTAGGAGTACCCCCGCCTTGTCTGGCTTCTTCCACTCAGTGCAGCAGCTGCCTACAGCATTCCTGCCCTTGGGCTGAGCTAGCCATTCCGCCCCTAGGTGTGTTTATTGATAACTTGGTGGGCATCAAGACCAGTGGCTCCCAAGCTGCACTGAACATCAGCACCACCTGTAAAATTTAACAAGTAACATGCAAGTTCTCAGGCCCCACCTCAGACCTATTAAATCAGAACTTCCAGACAGGAGATCTGGAAATCTACCTTTCAAAAAAAGTTTTTCAAATGATTTTGATGACAGTCAAGTTTGGGAAACACTGATTTTTTTACCAAGATTTATAATGAAAGATATAATCCCTTTTAGTGACACTGGTCAGCAGGCCCCTCCAACAGACACTGGTGCTGTTTTGGGGTCAGGGGGGCAGCTCAGAGGGGACCAATGTGGGGAGGCATGTTGCAAGGCCGGAGCACCTGTCTAAAGGGAGAGCTCCTGAGCATCAGGCACTGGATTTCACGCCAGGGCCGTGGCCTGCGCTGGGAGCGGGGTGGAGGGAGGCCATGGCCCTCCTGGGACCCTCACCTGAATAGGAAAGATGCCGGGGAGGATGGGGCAGGTAATGCCTATCTCGCTGCAAGCCTTAACAAAGTGGAAGAATGTGTCAGCCTCAAAGAAAAGCTGGGTGATGATGAAGTCGGCTCCTGCTGACACCTTCTCCTTCAAGTACTTCAGGTCGGCCTCAAAGCTCCCTGCGTCGGGGTGGCCTTTTGGGTAACCTGCCGACAGGGATGACAGTAGGGACAGGCTGGCTCCCACATGCTCAAGGTGAGTGAGGAAGAGACCAGAAAGCTGGGAGCAGAGAGCCCTCTGCCTCAGAGGTTCTGGGCTTGACCCCTGCAATACCATAGCAGACAGGCCAAGACAGTGAGCGGCTGCGCTTCTCACTCTAGCCATGACCCTTGGTGAGAGGTGGCCTAGGGCAACCTGCCCAAGAGTTGGGGGAAGAGATGACACCCAACTCCCCATGCTGTCCTGCCTCAGGTCCGTGGCAAGTGGCTGAGCAAATCCGGCTGGCACACTGGGGCCACAGAAAAGAGAAAAGGTTGTGTTTAGCACGGGTCTGGCAGCATCTGGGATCCTAGGCTGGAGTCTGGGCACTGGATTCAAAACCGTGCTTTTAATTTAGCACAAAGATTACTCAGGGGTCCAAGAGAGTGGACATTAGAAACTGTGTTGCCGGGACGCCTGGGTGGCTCAGTTGGTTAAGCGGCTGCCTTCGGCTCGGGTCATGATCCCAGCGTCCTGGGATCGAGTCCCACATCGGGCTCCTTGCTCGGCAGGGAGCCTGCTTCTCCCTCTGCCTCTGCCTGCCACTCTGTCTGCCTGTGCTTGCTCTCTCTCCCTCTCTGTCAAATAAATAATAAAATTTTAAAAAATCTTAAAAAAAAAGAAACCGTGTTGCCTAGGGAAGAAGTGAAGAAGGTGGGGATGTTCCATCTGAAGGGGAGAATGGAAAAAACCCCGGAACTACCTCCAAAAGCCCAAAGGTCTGTCACAGGAAAAAAGGGATTCGCCTTCATCAAGTTCCTAGTCTGTGTTGCTTCTGATGACAGAGCCAGGATCGGTCCCAGAGAGCTGCCTAACACTGGAAGGAGCAGCCCCACCAACAATAACAGGCTTCTGGAGACTGCATGCCAGGGATGCCAAGGGCGGGATTCCAGAACTGCCTGGGAGACAGGACCCCATGTCACCTGGGCTCCTTACCAGCTCTGTGAGCCCTATGTCTGCTTCCTTTCCTGAGCAACTGAACTCACAAGCAGCCGTGTTCGGTGTTTGCAAAGGACGTATGTAGGCCTGCAGGAAGCTACAGGGGAGCACTGGCTTCCTGAGCCTAAGCCCTGGGCAGGACCCTGAGCCAGGCTGCTGGGGAGCCAAGCTGCTTTGCTGTGATAAGGCCCTTCTGTTGGGCAGAAACCCCAAGTCATCAAAAAATGGATATAAAAACTCGTTTCACTTTCAATAAGGCTATTTTTCCAGCAACAATTTCAAAAACAAGGTTTTAAAAGCTCAAACTATAGCTCTAAATCCTCAATCACCACCAAACACATGTAGCATTTGCTTACATTTAGATTTTGCCCCGTTTACTATATTTTCGGTCACAGCCAACATGGTGTCTCTATCCGGATCATCCTGCTCATCCACTTTACCACAGGCAGAGCCCCAGGCCCACACCTGCAAGCTCACAGCATAGCCCGCCTCCGCGCACGACTACCCAGGACCTACTGCACGTGTGTGCGCTCCCCGATTCACTGGCCAAACAATGGCCCGTGTAAGCAGGGAATGCTGGAGCAGGTGGAAATGCTCACTGCGCTCCGAACTCCTCATCAGGGCCTCCCAGACTCACCCAAACGCCCCTTTGACTGTGAAGAGCGGATGTGCACATGGGGGCCTGAGACTAAGTTCAAAGCCACTGGCAACAACTTGAGGCCACGTGGATTAGTTTCTTAAATTCGCATCCCTTTTCTGTGCTACTCCAGAACGTAGCCATGTTGGTTTTCATGTAAATATGATATGATTTCCCCCAAGAAAGTTTTGAGAAAAAATGGTCATGTCAGGATGACGTTCAAGGTAATCCCTGGACTTCTTGTGTCCCCGGCACACGCTGCCTCACCGTACCCAAGCCCTGGCTCGAGGAGCTGAGTCCCCATCCCAGCGAGTGGGGCTAAGAGGAAAGGCCGCCCCATCCATCTCGAGCAGGTGAGCCCTGCCTCTTGGCTGTAGCCCCTGGAACCGGAGCCGTGCAGGGCCAGTGCCCTCTCCTGAAAGTCTGGAGCTGACCCATCAGTCTGTCGGGACTATTGGCGGGAAGCGACTGTGTGCACTCAGGAGCTGGCAGCGGGTCATGTGTGTGCAAGAGCGTACACTCTGGGCTCCTGGAAACGTGGCGCACGTGCGTAGGGGGAGGCAGAGACGGGGGACTCTGTGGCTCCAGACAGAACAAGGGAGGCCTTGGTTTCTCACTGCTTCCTGGTCCAGAGCCTCGTGAGGTCACGTAGCGCTTCCTGACGAGGGTTCCAAAATTCCCTGCCACCCCTCCCCCCGCCCCTTTCTTAACATCCCTTTTTTGTTTAAAGAAGAATAGGGCTGGGAAGCAAGCTAAGAGCATAAAAAGGCAAAGGGATTAAAAACTTCAGGGCCGGTGGCAGCCTGGCAGGTGGTGAATGACAGAATGAGAGTGAGGACAGTGTGTGACACGGCTTTGAGTCTCCCTCCCGCGGCACAGGTGCAGGCCCACAACGGCCTGGGTCACTGGGTCCTGAACTGAATGCCGGCAGGCCTTCTGTGCCTCTCTGGTTATGTCACGCCTTCCCTTCCCTGTCCCCCCATGCTGGGAAGGCTCAGCCACTCACCTGCCACACAGATGTCAAAGTAGTCCCCGAACTCGCTCCGGATGTGCCTCACCAGGTCCGCGGCATAGCTGAAGCCTCCCTCCTCCTCTTCCCACTGGTCACCCACGGGGTCTGCAAGGGGGGCAGAGGCGGCAGTCACTGGGTCTCACCCACGCTCCAGATGGCCTTCATGATCCTTCTCCCTACCCCACCCCCAAGGCGGCAGGCTTCTGAGACAGAGCCTTGATTTTCCCAGCACAGCACCTGGCAAGTGGCGGCCGGGAAGATGCAGCCATTCCATCAAGCACTCACCGAGCACCGACTCCGCGGGCAATGTGCGGGCAGCGCCAAGCAGGGGACAGCTGCAGCTCTGCAGTTAGCCTGGAGCACGTGGGACCCCCTCCCTCCCAGATCCGGGTATACTCAGGCACCTCCCCCAACCCCACTGCTCATCCTCCCACCCTCTTGGAGCTCTTGCCTCCCAGGAGGAGTTCCTACTCCCAGGTGAGTCCTAGTGGGGAGCACCACCCCACCCAGGACCCTCTTCCCACACTTGGGTACATGATGACAACACGTGCCAGAAGGACAAGGGGCTGCCCCCACCCCGGACAGGGGGGCTGCCCCCACCCCGGACAGGGATCAGTGCCAGAACCGCGCTCTCTGATCACTAGAGCTGTGTGTAGCCAGGGCAGCGGTCTATCAGGCAAGGCTGCACTCCTGACTGGGCTCTGATGCCAAGGCCAAGAGTCCAGAAGTGGGTCCATCTGTACGGCCTGACCGTGCTCACTACCCACAAGGCTGGCGGACACCACGGGCTGGGAGAGGATGCTGAGCGTGCTCAGTGGGAGACCCAGAGAAAAGGAAAGGGCCGCTCCAGGGATGGAAGAGGCCTTCCAGGAAGCAAGATCCCAGTGAGCAGAGGGCTGGCTCCACACCTCCCCGCAACGCCAAGATGTTCTTCAGGCCCAGCTGCTTGGCCTTGTGCAGGTAGCCCGTGATCTGTCCCTGGCTCTGACAGCAACAGGTCATGTGCAGGATGGTCTCCAGGCCACAGTAATTCACGGCGGTGCTGGCAATCATCATGGAGGAGGTCTCCTTGTCTGAGCCGGGGTCCCCTGCTGGATGCCAGGTCACATCTATGAAGAGGGGACCACCTGCCCCCATCCGATCAAACCTGTAGGTAATTTCTTTCTGAAGACGGGCTCCTGAGAGCACACAGCCCTTCACTACCTTCCCTTGGGCTCTGGGAGGGAGGGAGACATCACAGGCAAGTCATAGACAGATGACCCACATTCATATCTGGGCGCTGCTACTTAGTAGCTGTGTGATCTTGGGAAAATTAGTCTGACTGAGCCTCAGTTTCCTCATTTCAAAAACGTGCCAAAGAACAGTACTTCATAATAATAACACTGTGAAAATATTACCATAGATGGCTCCACAGCCCCTGGAACACTGCTTGGTACACACTGAACACTCAGTCAATGGGAACTCCTGTTACGAAGATTTTTTTTTTTAAAGGATTTTATTTGAGAAAGAGAAAACAAAGGGGGGTGGAGGGACAGAGGGAGAGGGAGAAGCAGACTCCCCACCGAGTGCGACCTGAGATCAGGGCCTGGGCTGTCAGATGCTTAATGGACTGAGTCCCCCAGGCGCCCAGATGATGATGATTGCAGAGACTACGGGTATCAACAATGCAACCCTTTTGTGAGAGGGCAGCCCTGCAGCCTTTTCAAAGTGCTTGCACTTGTATTATCTCGGGTGAGTTCAGACATTTTGTTGGTCAAACGTATGGGGAACTCTCTGAGTGGCAAACAGAGGCTCACTCTAGGAAGACGAAAAAAGAGGGTGAGCAGACAGAAGTTTCTTTTATGCTACATCCCCCTGCTGCTGGTGCAGTAGCCAGCAGGCTTCTAGAACCGGCCATGGTTCCTGAACGAGACTCAAGAGCCACAGATGTGCACACATGCCTGTCTGACCAGCTATAACATGGTATTTAAACACCCTGGGGCGGGGGCGCCTTGGGTTGCTCAATGGGTTGGGTGTCTGCCTTCGGCTCAGGTCACTGATCCCAGCGTCCTGAGATTAAGCCCTGCATCAGGCTCCTTGCTCAGAAGCAGGCTCCTCCCTCTCCCTCTGCTGCTCCCCTTGCTTGTGGTACTCCCATCAAATAAATAAAATCTTCGAAAAACAAAACAAAACTCTCGTGCCTTTGAACTTCAAAACTTTCAGAGCGATACATGAAAAATGCAAGTGGGGGGCACCTGGGTGGCTCAGTGGGTTAAAGCCTCTGCCTCCGGCTCAGGTCATGATCCTGGGGTCCTGGGATCGAGCCCCACATAAAGTCTGCTTCTCCCTCTCCCTCTTCCTGCGTCCTGCTCATGCCCACGTGCTCTCTCTCTCTCAAATAAAACCTCTCTCTCGGGCTCTCTGCTCAGCGGGTAGCCTGCTTCCCTCCCTCTGCCTGCTTCTCTCCCTACGTGTGATCTCTGTCAAATAAATAAAATCTTAAAAAAAAAAGAAAAATGCAAGTGGTACAATGCATAAACTTAAAAAAAAGGAACCACAAATCATAAGGCGCTAATGTAATTCATTTGGCATTTCTAGATTTCGAAAGGCATTTAAGTCAAATTCCTAACTTACTGAAAACATTCTCTATGCCACTGCTTTATGACTTCCTAAACTGTATTCATGCGTCAGCCCCAAGTTACGCCAAAGAACGCAGTCTGAGAAAATCAACATTTTTAACCTGTTGAAGAATGCGTCTAAAAATGCCAGATGCAGGGCACCTGGGTGACTCAGTCGGCGAAGCATCTGCCTCCAGCTCAGGTCATGATCCTGGGGTCCTGGGATGGAGCCTCACATAAAGTCTGCTTCTCCCTCTCCCTGCCTCCCTCTTCCTGCGTCCTGCGTCCTGCTCATGCGCACGTGCTCGCTCTCTCTCTCTCTCTCTCAAATAAATAAAACCTTTAAAAAAAATCCAAGGGACTTCTGCAGACAGCTGAGAAGCTGCAGCTCCTAGGTCTACCTTGCTCTTTTCCACCCCCACCGGCTGCCTTTTCCTGCCGGTCAGAGTGTGGCCCTCCCTGCAGCAGGGCTGTGGCTTTGCCTCCACCGGGGGCCCCTCATTCTGACCCCCCCCCAACTACATCAGCTCACCTTGAGATGAGATTGACAGCCCCCTCAGCCGTCCGAGGAGGGAAGAATTCTAGGGAGAACCACTTGTCCCCAGATTCCATCCTCCGCCTCATTTTCTCCCTGAGTCTGTCGTGGCGCTCGGGGTCCAGCCCAGGTGTAGAACATCTCGAACTCTCCTTCGAGCTCTCGCTGCCGCTGCTGCTGCCCTCCGAGCGGGGAGGGGGGCCGCCATCCCCTCTGGGTTCGTTCACCATGGCCAGGTTCCTGCTGCACGGAGTGGGGGCAGGAGCGTCAGAGGGCAGGCAGCCAAGTCCTGGAGCAGCAGGGTCAAGTGAGATGTGGTGTTTCCAGCAGGAAGAAGGCCAAGGAGGGTAAGGGTGACAATGCCCCCACCCAGTGGCTCCACATACCACAGCTGTGACTGTCTATGCTGCCTCACTGGACGCTTTGCCCTCCACGGCCGCCTGGCTCCACATAAACCATCCCCCACCCGGCACAGAAACATGCTCCTTCAGCCCAGGGATCCTCGGTGACAGCTACCTGATGGAGGGTGGCACTGAGAACCTCACCCTGCCAGCCTCCAAAGCCCACAGGCCTCGGGAGGGGCCGCGGGATCTGGAAGGGAGAACCTTGGGTGTTGGATGGTCCATCTCCGCCAGCTGGGACCCAGAGTGGGTGGGGAAGAAACAAAAGGAAACTTCCCCTGCGAGTGTGTTCCTCTGGACGGAGGAGGGAGCAATGACAGGGGAAGAGCCCAGAGCCAGACTAGCTGGGGCCCTGCGCAAGGGGGCGGGGGCAAGGCTTTCAGGCGAGGGGGAGGGCTGAGGCTCTAGTTGCAGAAGCCAGATGGAAGGAGGGGGATGTTGACTGGAGACTGCAGGGCTTGGTAGACAGGAGGCCAACAGACGTTCAGGGTCACTAGATTACTCTCCAAAGAAGGCAGAGCTCAGCCTGGCCCTGCCGGGAACATCTCCTGTTACTTGGAACAGTTTGTCTGCATGCAGGATGGAAGGAGTGTGGGCATGAAAAAGCAGCCAGATTTCTCCTGAGTTCGTGCTACTCCAAAAAGTAGCATGAACGGTCATAGGTTAGACCTTGACATTGGCTGGCTTCTGCAAGTAACCGGACCCAAATTCAATTAAAGGCATGAATTTGTGTCCTATTCAGAACCAAAGCTGTTGCATCCGTGCCTGCCTTCCAGGCTATTCTCCTTACACACACCACGCAAGCTGGCTAATTATAGTGACTGCACAATCACCACATACGAAGCCCTAAGCCATGGCAACCACAGGCAGGCCAGCAGAGGGCCTGGCGTCACTGGCCAGTTTAGTGGGGAAAATGAAACAAATACTTAAAAACAAGACAGAACACAATTCTTGAATAGCAATGTGCGGACACACACTTTTAGTAGTGAAAATCCAATGTGTGGTGACACGGGGCACCAGAGAACAACCAAGCCAATTTCATTCCTTTCAGGGGATAGCCACTGCTCAGCCCCGGTTTTTGTTTGTTTGTTTTTTAAGATTTTATTTATTTATTTGACAGACAGAGATCACAAGTAGGCAGAGAGGCAGGCAGAGGAGGGGGGCAGATTCCCCGCTGAGCAGAGAGGCCGATGCAGGGCTCGATCCCAGGACCCTGAGATCCTGACCTGAGCCAAAGGCAGAGGCTTTAACCCACTGACCCACCCAGGTGCCCCTCAGCCGGGGTTTTTAACTATTTGGGGGTCCTAGACTCCTGAGAAATGGATGAACTCTACTGCTCCTTTCCCCTGAAACACACATAAGGGCACATAACACGAGTTTGTACGTCCAAAGTCAAGACCAGAGTAAAAACACTTGTACCAACAATTTTTCTTCCTAGGGATGCCCATTTTTTATCCTGATTTAAAATTCCAGCTTCTCAGCAGGGACGGCCACCAGGAGTAAGGAGAGGGAGAAAATCTAGATCAGCCTAGCTGGTCTTTCTCCTCAGTTCAACACAGTGGCTCATTAACTGTCTGCTGGAACAAAACCCAGAGAGAGGGAGGAAACAGAACTACCTGCCCTTTCATTTATTTAGTACAGACTTATTGCATTCTTTTTTTTTTTTAAGATTTTATTTATTTATTCGTTAGAGAGAGAGAGCGAGTGAGCACAGGCAGACAGAGAGGCAGAGGGAGAAGCAGGCTCCCCGCCGAGCAAGGAGCCCGATGTGGGACTCGATCCCAGGATGTTGGGATCATGACCTGAGCGGAAGGCAGCCGCCCAACCCACTGGGCCACCCAGGTGTCCGGACTTATTGCATTCCTAGTAAGTGCCAGGTACGTGCCTTCTTCAACCTCCTTCCTCTCATCACTTCTTACCCATCTTAAAGCTGGACTCCCACAGCGCCATAGGGTTGTAATTGTGGATTCACAGTTTTGTCTCCTCTCCAACCCCCCAGTTCCCTGAGACCAGGGCGCAATATCCTGCCTGTGGCATCCCCCATGCCCAGCACACAGTCATCACAGCCAGCACTCAGTGAGCGCCAATGGGTCAAGCGCTGTCACTCTGTTCTCAAAATAACCCTCTGCCATTTACGGACCACTTGCTTAATCTGTGCCGAGCACCGTGCAGTGCGCGAATAGGAAACCCAAACCCACCCCGCCCAGAGGGGCCAGGGTGGACACCTGGGGGCAGCCCGACCCAGTGGGCACCGGACACTGCGGTACCAGCGGCCCAGAGGTGCTCAGCCGGGAGGCAAGTTTAAAATACCGGAGCCGGCAAGACGCCTCCGGCACCCTGCTGGAAGACCACGAATCGAGTCACCGGTCACTGGGTCAAGGTGGGGGCGGGGACGCGGGCCCAGACCCGGTCCCAAGGGGCTGAGTTACCACCCCCGTCTCAGGGCCGCCTCCTCCCCGGGATCCCCTCCGTCCACGCCGGGGACCGAAAGTTAATTTTCCGTTCACAGCTGGAAGTCCCTGGGGGTCTCCGCCATTGGAGGTTACACCAGCCTCCCAACGCAGGGCTCCCGCAGAGCGGCAGAAGCCCACCGCCTAGAGGGGCGGGCCGGCCCCCTCGCTCCCCGCCCCCGGGTGGGTGGGCCTCACTTCCCGGATATCCCTCCCTAGCGACCCCACGCCTCGCCTCCACTCACCCTCCAGTCGCGGGTGACTCAGAGCTCGGGCGCCCGCAGCAGCTGCTTGACCAGCGTGTGGGAGCTTGCGGGGGGGAGGGGCGGGGCGCGCGGGGGCCGGGCGCGGCGCAGGTGTCAGGTTGCCGAGGGAGGCGGGACCAGAGGGCGGAAACCATCCTTGCGAGCGACCGGAAGTCCGTCCCCAACATGGCCGCGCCCAAGGGAAGCGGATCTTCCACCGTCATGTGACGCGGGCCCTCGCCCCACCCGTCTGCAGCCACTCCCGGTCTCGGTCCCAGGCTCGAGAGGACCACGTGACATTGTCGGGGGCCAGTCACGTGAGGCGCGGATTCTGGGTGGGAGGGGGTTGGCGGAGGGTTCCAGAGTGGCAGTAAAGGAGGGAGATGGCGGGGTGCAGGGGGTCCCTGTGCTGCTGCTGCAGGTGGTGCTGCTGCTGCGGTGAGCGTGAGACCCGCACCCCCGAGGAGCTGGTAAGGAACGGGCGGAGCCCAGCTGGGGAGGGGGCGGTTGCCAAGGGACGGCGAGAGGCGTTGCCGGGGGTGGGGCCGGGCCGAGCTGGGGCCTCAGGTGGCAGCGGGCGGGGCCCGGGCACCGCATCCTGGGCTCTCGAAGCATCTGCTTCGCTTCCCGTGCCCAAGTCTCGGGTCTTCCTCATAACCCCTCCCTTAAATCTGAGGGAGAATCCAGGCCTGCTCTGGTTAATCCCATCCATGTTTTCTTTTATTTCCTTGTGGAAGGAGTTTTGAATGAAGCGAGCGTTGTCAGAATGAGCCTCTTCACTGGACTCGGTGCTTATCAAGGGGCTGGCTTAGTTTCTCCAGCCCTTTCTGACTGTATCCCTCACCTTTTCTGGGTCATTGGTAATCCAGCTTCCCTCTGCAAAGCAGCCTGGGAAAACTTGAGTTGCTGTGTCCCAGAGTTGACAGGTCCCTTCTGTTTTCAGATTCAGCACATTGTCCGACGGATCCTGAATTTTTTTCTCCTTTATCTGGCATGGGAGATCTTTGAGGGTCCTGAGGACAAGAGTAGTTATTTAGAGAGCGTATCAGTAGAAACGAAGAGCTCATCTGGAGACTGGAACCACCGACATCACCCCCATCCCAAAAGTTTTTTTTGAGATCTTGTTCCCATTTGATTATAGTTCCAGATGGTTTGGAAATTAGCAACAAATTTCAATAAATCTGTCTCTTTCTACTTTTAACCATTTGATATTTAACCATTTAATCATTCTGTGGATCTGTTTTCTAGACCATCCTTGGAGAAACACAGGAGGAGGATGATGAGATCCTTCCAAGGAAAGACTATGAGGTGAGATTCTTAGTTGCTGCCTGGGGTAACAAGAGCAGTGAGTGAGCTGGTCGCTTCAGACAGAAGCATTAGGATTCTAAGGAGAGATGCTCTTTGATGGTCTCTCCCAGGAAGTGAATGGGTAAGAGGTAATTTCTCTCTCTGAAAGGGACTGTTTGACAAGCCCCATTTCACCATGACCCAAAACAGGGTCTGATGTGGCTCCATTCACCTTAACCTCGACAGAGCATGTTTGCCCTTAAACTATTTACTTTTACAATTAGAGACTGAGAGTAAAAGCAGCTGACAGTGTGTGCTCATCGTAACAGCTGTGGAACAGGAGATCTTCCTTCTCTTCTTAGAGAATTTTCCAGATGACTGTTTTCCTGCCCAAACAGCTTCTCTCCGAAGTGCTCTCTTTTTTTTTAAGATTTTATTTTATTTATTTGTCAGAGACAGAAAGCAGAAGCATGAAAACTGTAGGCAGAACAGGCAGAGGGAGAAGCAGGCTCCCCTGCTGAGCAAGGTGCTGGACTCGAACACGGGATCACAACCCGAGCTGAAGGCAGACGCTTAAACAACTGAGCCACTGAGGTGTCCCTCTCTGAAGTGCTCTGGATTATAGTTCTAGTTCAAGAATAGGATTCTAAGAGTGTGTGTATTTAGTAAGGCCAGTGCTGCTGGAGTAAAACCAAACCAGTTTGCTTTTTTATCATTTAATCAGTTTCTGATAATGTTTCTGTGATTTTTGAAATAACAAAAACAGGCCATGGTTCTGATAAAAAATTCTTTTTTTTTCTTAAAGATTTTATTTATTTATTTGACAGACAGAGATCACAAGTAGGCAGAGAGGCAGGCAGAGAGAGGAGGAATCAGGCTCACCACTGAGCAGAGAGCCCGATGCGGGGCTCGATCCCTGGACCCTGAGATCATGACCTGAGCTGAAGACAGAGGCTTTAACCCACTGAGCCACCCAGGCGCCCCGGTTCTGATAGAGAATTCTTAAGCCATTACAAAAAGAAATTAGAGAAAAACCCATTACCCCACCCACTAAAAGATAACTATGAACTTTAGTGAATACCCTTTTCCATGCTTACATTCCTTTTTTTTTAAATAACAGAAGCGAGGGATGCCTGAGTGGCTCAGTTGGTTAAGCGGCTGCCTTCGGCTCAGGTCATGATCCCAGCGTCCTGGGATCGAGTCCCACATCGGGCTCCTTGCTCGGCGGGGAGCCTGCTTCTCCCTCTGCCTCTGCCTGCCTGTCTCCCTGTGCTCACTCGCTCTCTCTTTAACAAATAAATAAATAAAATCTTTAAAAAAAAAAGAAGTGAGATTCTGCTGCATATATTAACATGTTTTCTCCTCAACCTGAAAACAATCTATTGGTAATACATTACTACAACTTTTTTTAAGTTAAGGAATACTCTTTTATTATGCCACAGTTTATTTAATCTGATTTTTCTATATGGTGAACTAGTCTTGACTATTCTTTTTTTCTTCATCCTTAATTGCTTCTTTGAGCAATTCCAAGAAGTGTGATTAATCTTAATCTTCTATGTTTAGTGCTTTTTTGAAGGGTCACATAGAGGGGTGCCTGGGTGGCTCAGTGAGTTAAGCTCGGGTCATGATCCCAGGGTGCTGGGATTGAGTCCCATATGGGGCTCCTTGCTCATCGGGGAAGCCTGCTTCTCCCTCTTCTTCTGCCTCCTTTCCCCGGCTCATGCTCATGCTGTGTCTCTCTCAAATAAATAAATAAAACCTTAAAAAAAAAGTATGACACAGATTTTAAAAATTCAATATTTTAGGGCAATAGCGTACTCAGACTAATTTTCTTTTTTAATATTTTATCTTTTGCTGTAGAATTTTGTGGAACTATTAGGATTTATTAGTATAACATGGAATTTTTTAAAACTTTCATCATGGAGAATTTCAAACATAAAGAAGAGTGGATAGAATAGTATATTGAAACCCCCTATACTCATCAGTTTCAATATTCATTCAGCTCATGGCCAGCCTTGTTTCATCTGGCTCCCATCCCCTTCCCATATTATTTTGAAGAAAATTCTACACATCACATCATTTCACCCATAAATAATGCAACTTGCATCTCTAGAAAACGAGGATTTTTTTTAGCACACCACAATATCATTTTCATACCTAAGAAATTAACAATAATGCATTGATATTAAATATCCAGTGTTTAGATTTTCCATTTGTCTTATAAATGTCATATAATTTTTAAATGTTCTGTATCTTTAAATTATTATTAATTATTACTTATTATTACTCTTTGGCTCTAGTTCCCAATAAGGTCCTCACAGTGCATTTGTTTATCTTTTTTTTTTTTTAGAAGAACAGTTTTTTTGTTTGTTTGTTTTGTTAAGATTTTATTCATTTATTTGACAGAGATCACAAGTAGGCAGAGAGGCAGGCAGAGAGAGAGGAGGAAGCAGGCTCCCCGCTGAGCAGAGAGCCCGATGTGGGGCTCGATCCCAGGATCCTGGGATCATGACCCGAGGCAGAGGCTTTAACCCACTGAGCCACCCAGGTGCCCCAATCAAATTCAATTTTTTTTTTAAAGATTTTTATTTATTTGACAGGGATCACAAGTAGGCAGAGAGGCAGGCAGAGAGAGAGGAGGAAGCAGGCTCCCCGCTGAGCAGAGAGCCCGATGCGGGGCTCCATCCCAGGACCCTGAGATCATGGCCCGAGCTGAAGGCAGAGAGGCTTTAACCCATTGAGCCACCCAGGCGCCCCTCAAATTCAGTTTTTAAAAAGAGAAAATATTGGTGTTCTGGTGTTAGGCATCCCATTCTTTTACTTAATAATTTTTGCATATATTCCACATCTGTCTCTTTGGACCTTTTGTAATTACCTTATTATTATATAGTCTCCAGTATTTGGGTGTCTGATCATTGATTTCATAAGCTGCCTGCTTATGCCCCTTTTTATTTTATTTTTTAATTTGTCACAGAGAGCGAGCACAGGCAGACAGAGCGGCAGGCAGAGGCAGAGGGAGAAGCAGGCTCCCCGCCGAGCAAGGAGCCCGATGTGGGACTCGATCCCAGGACCCTGGGATCATGACCTGATCCCCGCATCGGGCTCTCTGCTCGACAGAGAGCCTGCGTCCTCTCTCTCTCTCTCTCTCTCTGCCTGCCTCTCTGCCTACTTGTGATCTTTGTCAAATAAATAAATAAAATCTTTAAAAAAAAAAAAACATAGAAGAAATAAAACTAGTTCCTTTGAATTGTTTCTCAAGATGTCTCTGGCACACAGGCAGATTTTTTTGCAGAATATCTGTGTTCTGTGAAAAGAGTCAAAGGAACACTGCTGGAGATGTAGTTTTAGGAACTTTGTGAAATCTCTGCCTCTTCCTAACATGAGCTGGAAGTTGCTTTTCAGAATAGTCTTCACGTTGGCTTGTCTCGTGACTAACCTCTTTCTCCTAGAAGCTGCCTACGGAAGATACTTATAATTAAATGATTTTCTAAATTAACTTGGTTCCAGTTCATTGAAACTTTCGTACATGTAATAGGGTAAGTTGGGTAACGCTGGTGGTAGCCAGAGGTCTTTTCAGGTTTTGCAGAAGCAGGAAGTTCAAAGGTAGGTAATTGAGGGACGCCTGGGTGGCTCACTTGGTTAAGCGGCTGCCTTCGGCTCAGGTCATGATCCCAGCGTCCTGGGATCGAGTCCCGCATTGGGCTCCTTGCTCGGCAGGGAGCCTGCTTCTCCCTCTGCCTCTGCCTACCACCGTCTGCCTGTGCTCGCGCTCTCTGTCTAACAAATAAATAAAAATAAAATCTTAAAAAAAAAAAAAGGTAGGTAATTGAAAGCTTTTCCCGAAGCATGAACCTGCAGCGGCGCTGCCAAAACATTCATGTGCGTCAAGCGCAGACTCCCTTGAGGCAGGTCCGGAGGTCCAAGAATCTGCGTTTCCAACCAGCTCCTCCCGGGGAGCTGCAGGTCCATTGCCCTGCCCACCCACACTTGGGGTAGCAGGAACCTGAAGCACCATCCCTTCCCAGGTTTCCGTAATTCCTCCTATCTGGTTGTGACCTTCTTACTCACGTTTCTCCTCCAGAGTTTGGATTACGATCGCTGCATCAATGACCCTTACCTGGAAGTTTTGGAGACCATGGATAATAAGGTGAGTCCCTTATTGATCTCCTGGGACTGAATAGATCTTACAGCGGCTTCCCTTTCCCATCTAAATGTCCCCGTAGCTAGCTTTACCCCATGGCTTTCAACCCCTTGCCTCAGACCTTCATTCTGCCAACCGAAGTACCTACTTCAGTGCACCTGGCCTGGGCCCTTAGAGCTCATCCTTCTGGGAAAGCAAAGCACCTGTCACACCAGACACCACTACCAGGCTTGCTGTCTCTGTGAAATTTAGCCTAAAACTGGTTGGCCAGGATGTGCTACTTCCCTGCTGCTAACAAAACCATATAAGAAACTGAGTCTGTCTTTCTCTGTGTGAACAGAAAGGTCGCAGGTATGAGGCGGTGAAGTGGATGATGGTGTTTGCCATTGGAGTCTGCACTGGGCTGGTGAGCAGGCGGGGGCACGGGGGCCTGGTGGGCGGGGCACGGGGGCCTGGTGGGTGGGGCCTGGGGCCTGGTGGGCGGGGTGGGGTCGTGGTGGGTCAGAGGGGCAGTCATTTGTCCTAATAACCGAGACAGCCTTTTTTTCCCCCAAATAATAATCCTGACACTGTTTTTGGCACTTCTCTTGCTTTCACTTTATGAAAGTGGATCCTACAACGCTGGTATTCTTTAAAGTACTCAAAGGCTTGGTCAGGACCGAGCTCTTATGATGTGGTATGGTCGTCAGGTAGACAGCGTAGTCAGGGGAGCACTGCATGGAAATTGAGGTCACTGTAGGGAAAAAGCAGAACAGTGGGAAAAAACCAGCCGTTACACCCTTTCCTTTAGTGTGGCGTGCCAGTAAGCAGGACACCATCGATCTCAGTGAATTTATTGTGCTGTCCTGGGCTCCTGTCCGGCGCGCTGCTTGTTTTATCTAAAAGGTGGAGCTGTGGATAGAGGAATGTGCCCGAATGCGCAGGTTCTGGAGTCAGTTTGCTCACAGATGAATCACAGACAAGAAAAGATTATGAAACACTGCCAGATTGTGTAGTAGCACAAGGCCTGGAATCCTAACTGCTGACCTAACCACACTTAAAATTGGGGAAGAGAAACTGGAAAAGTCAGCAGCCAGTCAAAATGATATCTGTCACATCTGATTTCTATCATTACAGCGTTCAGGTAGGCTGCTTTCATCCGTTCGGGCTGCTGTATAAAAATGCCATAGACTTGCCGGGGGCTTAAACAACAGATGTTTATTTCTTTCAGTCCTGGAAGCCGGAAGCTCAAGATCAAGCTGCCGACAGTTCAGTGTCTGGAGGGCCTGCTCCCTGGCTCCTGGCTGTGTCCTCACAGGGGAGAAGGGGGCAAGAGCTCTCTGGGTGTTTCATAAAGCCAGTGATCTTTTTCACGAAGCTCCATGCTCAGGACTGAATCACCTCCTAAAAGGCCCCACCTCCTAATGCCATCCCTGTAGGGGTTAGAATTTCAGCAGATGAATTTGGGGGACGGGGACACAAACTGTCAACGCATAACAGGTCATATATATTCTAAGCAGCGGCCTGTTTATCTCACCAGAACTGACTACAAGTTTCAATCTTGACTCTGCATGATACACCCATAGAATGTAAGCCCGTATTTAGTATAATCTAGCCACAAAGGCTGACCAGTTTTTATTTTCCTAGCATTTGTCAAATTTTTGCTGCAGTAAATTCAGAGGTCCAGGGAACATTTTTCTAGTTAAGACAAAGGGCATTCAGAAGGCCTCTTTGGTAACATTCTATTATGGGGAGAACTTGGGTTGATTTAACTGTTATATTGAAATTTCAAGGTGTCTGTTTTGCTATGTATGTTTCTGGTTGGAAATTTCCCTATAATAGGCCTAATCACGAGCCATCTACTTGTTAGTCTTTTTGCTACTTTCATATCACACTCCACTCCTTTGAACTGCCATTTATCAATGCTAGCAACTTCTCCAGTCCCCTCACGTCCCCTCTTGCTGCTGGAAGGCAGACTTGGCCCTTTATAACTTAGCAACCAGCTCCTTTTGCTGCTGGCTCTCTTATCCTTCAATCTGTCACAACCTATTGCTTCAGTGTTTAAAAGCCTCGGGGCATTGGCTTGAGGGAAGGCCAGAGGCTTGAAGCCTTTGATCCTGAATCCACCAAATAACAACCTATCCAGTTCCCCCATGGAGCCCGGAGCAAAGACTTGGGGCTTAAAGTGGACTGCTGGACTATGAGTGGTTTTCTCTGCCTTACCAGGGTAATCGTTAGCTGCAAATCAAAATTGTGACTTAAAAATAGTAATAGCAAATATGCAAAACCCATATACACCTGAGTAAATGGTGTTTTTCAAAGTAATATCCTAAGTTATGTGCTTATTCGGCTAAGAATCACTGAAGATGTTACTGGAATTCTTCTGAAACTGCCTCCAGAAAATGCCGAGCAGCCCCTCACCCAGTTCTGGGTGATCTCTCTAGTCACAGGACGGTCTTTCTGGATTTCACATTTTTTCCTGCAGCCTTTCCCTTTGTTTTACTCCCCTTCTCTCAGCTTAGCTGCCTGTGCGCCCTTCTTTTGTCCTCTGGAGGGACGGTAGGGCCAGGCTGGCAGGGAATCTCCTGGCACGTCGGTGACTAGCAGGAAAGGCGTTCACTCATTGCCTCTTGGTGCCGTGGGTGCGTGTGCCAACCGGGAAAGGCCAGGGGGGCTCACAGCTTTGGGGTGAAGTGCCTGTGCCACAGAAGGGAAAAACTATGTGATGGTTCGCCTTCTCTTCACAGGTGGGTCTCTTTGTGGACTTCTTCGTCCGCCTCTTCACCCAGCTCAAGTTTGGAGTGGTACAGACATGTATCCTTTCCACGGTTCTTGGTGTTTCCACATGTCAGCAGTTTCTGACCCTGTTCTCTTGTCTAGAGAATAGGAGACATGATCTAGAGAAGAGCTGTTTATTAGCCATTTGGCTTAAGTTGTTATTTATCATTGAAGGACACAGAAGGAAGACTTTAAGAGAACCTCGTAGTCAAGTTGGTAAGACATAAATACCACAAAGATGCCTGTTCTTCCCGATCATCTGTAAATTCAGTGTAGTCTCAATCAAAACTCCAACTGACTTTTTCGTGGAACTGGAAAATTCTCTTTCTAAGTTTGTTGGAAAGAGTAAAGGGCCAAAGTAGTTGAGACAGGGTTTTTTTTTGTTGTTGTTTGTTTTGTTTTGTTTTGTTTGACAGGCAGAGAGAAAGGAGGAAGCAGGCTCCCTGCTGAGCAGAGAGCCCAATGCAGGGCTCAATCCCAGGACTCTGGGATCATGACCCGAGCCGAAGGCAGAGGCTTTAACCCACTGAGCCACCCAGGCGCCCCGAGACAGTTTTGAATAAGCATGGCACTTGCCCTACTCAATGTCATAATTTAAGATACAGTTGTTGAAACCATTTCCTGTGGGTGCAGGAATTCCCAGTTAGGCCAGTGGAAGATAACAGGAGCAGAAATTTGTTTATACATATAAAGAAGTAGGGTGGATGACAGAGTTAATGTAAGTCAGTGAGGAAGAGACAGACATAATAAAAGACACTGGGATACTGGATATCCATTGGGAAAAATATAGATTCCTACTTTGTACCATAAATTAATTCCAGATGGATTGAAGATGTAAACAGGCAAAACAAAACTCTAATAAGTGATGTCAAGAGTAGGGAATAGTTTCTTAAAACCCCAGGAGGCACAAAGTGAAAGGGAATAGATCAATAAACCTGGCCATGTCAAAGTAAGTTTGTTTTTCATACAAACAAAAAAACCCCAAACCACAACAGTGAAACCATAAAGAAAGTGGAAAACAAATCCACAACCTAGGAGAGGCTACTCACTGCATTTAAGAGACAAATAATTAGTATTTAGAACACCAGAAGAACTGCAGCTCAAAAAGAAAAAAAGCCCAAACAGCCCAATAACAAAATGAGTGGAGGGTATGTACAGGCAATTGTCAGAAGAGGAAAATGGAATGGTCAGTAAATAAACCTGCAGAAAAGGGCTCCCCTCCCCATTAGCCAAGGAAATGCAAATTAAATAGGTAGCAGGGGACACCTCCTCTAACTCCTAAGTCCCTCTTTCTCATGCAGACCTTGGACTTTTGCAGAAGTGTTCATTACAGCTTTGTGATTGCAGGAAGGTGAAATCACACCAAATGGGAGAATGGAAAACTTATGTGTTCGTATGGTATAATTTTATGCCGAAGGTAAAATGAATGGACCAGAGCTGTGTTTATCAACATGGCGAATTTTCAAAAACTCAGTGTTGAAGGAGAGAAAAAAGGGAAGTGTAGAATGTGCATAAAGTGCAATCACATTATTTTAGTTTTAGAAGCACATACAACAAGTGGCTGCATCTAAAGATACACAGGGAATGGGGCGCCTGGCTGGCTCAGCTGGTCGAGCCTGCAACTCTTGATTTCTGGGTTGTGGGTTCAAACCCCAGGTTGGGTATAGAAATTACTTAAAAATAAAATCTTTTTAAAAAATGACACAAGGGATGCCCTGGGTGGGTCAGTTGGTTAAGTGGCTGCTTTCGGCTCAGGTCATGATCCCAGCGTGTTGGGATCGAGTCCCACATCGGGCTCCTTGCTCGGCAGGGAGCCTGCTTCTCCCTCTGCCTCTGTCTGCCTGTGCTCACTCTCTCTCTTTAACAAACAAATAAATAAATAAAAATCTTTAAAAAATGACACAATAATTTCAGGTTAGTGGTTTTTTCCAGGGGAGAGAGAGAAGGAAATAGGATTTTTTTTTAATGATATCTAACATTTTAATTTTTAAAACCTGGAGCAAATATGGCATGACACCAAGATTTGTCAATATGAGGGATGTGGAGGGAAGTCTGTTTGTTGTTTTTTGTGATATTTGAAGTGTTGATTTGAAATGTTGGGGTCCTGGAGCAAATGGTGAGAAGGGATTCTTGAGACGTTTTTGTACAAAAGAGGTGGTTTTATTATTAAGAGGTGGTTTATTATTATTATTATTATTATTATTTATTAAAGCCCAGGGACAAGGCTGGTGGGCAGAAAGAGCTGTACCAGGATTGTGAGGAGTGACTGATTATATACTTATAGTTGGGAGGGGTTAGGGATAGTGTTAGGTCTTTAAGGGATCTGGGAAGCGAGGTTTGCAGGACGTTGAGGGGCTAGCTGCTGTTAAGGTGATTTGGTCCTGCCTAGTGAAACCTTAGTCCCCAGACCCTTTGGATGGCCATCAGTGGGCCACGTGCTTGGAGGATGATCGCTGACCTGTATTTGGGGTAGAGATAAAGGAAGTTTCCAAAAGGATTTTCCTTTGTTAAAGATGACTTACAACTTACAGGATCCTGGAGGTGAGGCTACCGTCCAGCTAAGGTTGCCTTTTGCCTCTAGCAAAGCATTAACTTTGGTGCACTTGAGCGGCCTGAGGAAGGTCACGCTGCCTGCCTCAAGTGTTTGCCGATCCAAGTTGTAAGGAGATTAAATATTTTCTACATTTCTTTTGCCTTTGTGTTCCCCGGATCTGTATTTCATAATTTAAAAATAGTTCCCGGGCACCTGGCTGGCTCAGCCAGTGGAGCATCCAACTCTTGATCTCGGGATTGTCAGTTCAAGCCCTGTGTTGGGTGTGTAGAGATTATTTAAAAATAAGATATTTTTTAAAAATAAAAATAAATTTAGAAAATTTGGTTTTTTTTTTAAGATTTATTTAGTGGAGGGGGGATTTATTTATTTGAGGTGGGGGCAGGGAGAGAGAAAGACTCTTAAGCAGACTCACCACTGAACGTGGAGCCGATATGGGGCTCCATCTCAGAACCCCAAGATCGTGACCTGAGCTGAAATCAAGAGTCGTGACTGATGCTCACCCAACTGAACCACAAGGTGCCCCTCAGGGTTTTTGTTTTTGCTTTTTAAGTTTACATATGGAGAGCAGGAAGATGTGCAGCAAGCAGCCAATATATTTTAAAAGAAGAGACGCCACACCCCTACCAGTGACGGTAGGAATGCCCCTGACCGGCGAGCATGTTTTCCTTAACCCCAGTTCTGTAGCGGTGGAGGAATGCACCCAGAAAGGCTGCCTTGCTCTTTCCCTCCTTGAGCTCTTGGGTTTCAACTTGACCTTCGTCTTCTTGGCAAGCATTCTTGTCCTGATCGAGGTGAGGCGGCGGTGTGGGTGTTGCCCTTTGGCTGATGAGGTTTTGGGTTCCTCCATCTTCCCTTCTGGAATGTTAGGAAACGGAATTAGGCTTGGGATATAGATTCCTACAGAAAGCGGCCTCTCCCACTCTTCGAGCTCTTTGTGAAAGTAAAGGTTTCCGCCTCTGGTGAGATGACAGAGGAAAAGACCCCCTTAGGAGGGGTGTTCTCGGCCCCGGCAGCACATTAGAGTCACCTGGGCAACTTTAAAAATGACTATAAGTGATTTTCAAATAGTTTAAAACTAGCCTTTAAAAATGGCTGCTACCCAGCTCAGTAAGTAAATGAGATCAGAATCTCCGGAAGCGGAGTGCCAAGGTAGATGCCAAGGCCCCCGGGGGCTGCGGAAGCCCCAACACTTGACAGGGATGCAGCTGGGTCAGAAACCCAGGGTGGGGCCCAGCATCTGTGTCAACAGGCCCACCAGGTGATGCTGATGCTGCTCGGGAAGAAGGTTGGTTCCCCCTCGTCATGGGGTGGGGTGGGGGGGTTGTTGCAGGTAAGCCACAGAGCCGGTAGATTTCAAGTTCACGGGCATCCTTCTCTCCCCCATCAGCCAGTGGCAGCGGGTTCCGGGATCCCTGAAATCAAATGCTATCTGAATGGTGTGAAGGTGCCCGGGATTGTCCGTCTCCGGACCCTGCTCTGCAAAGTCTTTGGAGTGCTGTTCGGTGTGGCTGGAGGTAAGGAGGGTCTTTCTGGCCTCTAGCCTTCCGAGTACCGAGGGGTGAAGGTGACGAGGTGAAGGTGCTGTGTAGATTAAGATGAAGTGGATTTGGATTTGAAGGGCCTGCCCTCAAACGGATCTCTGCAGTCTTTGCTGATGGGTTCTTTTTTAAATGTGGGCCCTGTGAGTTACCAGTCAGAGATAACCCGACTAACACACATTTAGTTTTGAAGAGGAAAGACCGGTTGGTTGGTTTGTGGAGTTGGCGGTTAGTAAGGTCAGCAAGGTTTTTGTATAAACAACCAAACAGCAAATATTTTAGGCCTGATGGGCCAAGAGGCAAAATGGGAGATAGGATGTAGGGACTTACGCGTGTATAACCATCTGAAATAGATCTACGTGAGAATGTAAAAACCATTCTTCGTGCTCGGGCTGTAGAAACAGGCATTGAGCCTGTCTTGGCCCACTGGCTGTAGTTTTCTGACTGCTCATATTAAGGAGCATTTTTTCTGGTTTGATGAGAATTTGACTCTTGCTCTTACAAAGTCACATATACTCGCCTCTGCTGTACAGTTGTCGAGAGAAAGGTCTACCTAGCAAAGGTCTCCTAACCAAGAGAGCTTTCTGTGCTGACTGATGGTCGTCCCCTTTTCCACCTGTCCCCAGGGCTCTTTGTGGGGAAGGAAGGCCCCATGATCCACAGTGGAGCCGTGGTGGGAGCCGGCCTCCCTCAGGTAAGAGCTGATGGGCTTCGAGGACACAGCCCTCAGCAGGTGGCCCCAGGGCAGGGCCATGTCCGTGGTTGAGTTCGTAACGCATCCATTGGGAGCATCTAACATGGCCTTGGAAGTTGATGTCCACTTGGGTGGGTGTGAAACTGTCCCATCACCCAACAGAGAGGGAGAGCTGGTACCCCTGGGTTTTCACAAGGCCCTGCCCAGTACTCAGAGCAGCGATGGCACCCAGAGGAAGTCTGTTCAAATGGAAGTCTGCTGGTGCGCCCACAGCCAGAGCTGAGCACCGGCCCATCAGGCGGTCGGTGGATCACCACCACGCGGCCCAACCCCAGGGGGCTGGGAGCACTGACCGAGATGGTTCCAGGCCCAGGTCTATAGCAAGGCCATTTGCGGGAGCACCACACTGCTGTTTGCAGACATGCTCTCTGGGCCAGACTCTGCCCCAGCTTCTTTCTTCTTGAAAACCACCTGCAGGGTTTGGTTGTCCTCGTTCTCCCCATCCTCACTGGACGAAACCGAGGCTTAGAACTGGCTCAGGACCCCAGAGGCCCCCTTCTTCAGGGTTTCTCAGACTCCCCAGCTGCAAGGTTGAGACGTCTCTGGTCTCTGCACAACCGCCCCTTGTAGACGGTTCGCTCTCGGGCTCTGAGGGGAGGGAGTCACCGTGGCTCTCACCGGGCTCTCTGGAGGCCGGCTCTTTGGGTCCCTCCCGTACTGAGTGTGGGCCCGAGCAGAGCCTACTTCATCTTCTGCAGCAGCTTTCAGTTCCTCCCTCCACTCAGCAGTTTCCCCTTTCTCTGTCTTGTTGACTGTGTACCAAACGTGAAACGTGATTTCCAAAGATCCTAGAAATCCGGGGGGCAGGAAAAGAAGTTCCTTCCAGAAGCAACGTCTTCCCCCCACACACACATATTGCAGTTCTGGCCTCTTCCTTCTTGCAACACATCTGCCTGAGTGTCTCCAAGCAAAGGGAACTTTCTGGCGCCTGGGATTCCTGCAGCTGCGGTCCCTGTGCCCTGCCCCACCACCAACCTCACTTTGTTTTCTCTCCTTCTAGTTTCAGAGCATGTCCTTACGGAAGATCCAGTTTAACTTCCCCTATTTCCGAAGCGACAGGTATGGAAACCTGACCCAGTTCGTTTGCTGCCTACTCAGCGCCCACTGCAGTCTCTGTCGCTGGCTCCCGGGCTGCCCTACTGGGCAGGCTGTGTGCAGAACCCTCCTGTCGGAATCGGGGGGGGGGGGGTTTGGAATGCTTCTGAAAGTAAGCATGAGGGCCAGGCTGGCTTCAGGGCTTCTGTTTCTTTGTGACATAAGGCCTAGAACCACCTCAGGCAACGAAGAAGACACGGTCCGGTATTGAAAACACGAGCAGGGAAGTCCAGAGGCGTATTATCAAGAATGTGTTTTATATTCCAAAATAATGTACTTGGTCCACCGCCTTTCTGGGTTGGAAGGTGCTCTTCTGGGTACTTTCTTGCCCTGTGGGATTCGTGCGGGTCACTGACGTGCACACGCTGCACGGCCTTCGGAATCGGGGCCCAGGTTCAGAGTCATCTGCCTTCTCCCTTTTCCTGTTGGGATTCCTGCGGGTCGCTGTTACCCGCTCCTGACATTTTCACTGCTGCTCTGGCTTTCTGGGAGAAAGATCTGGTGAGAGTGTGGCTCAGCAGGGACTGATGGATGTCTGGGCTCTGCCGCCTTAGCCGGTGGCTGAGATCCCACGTTCAGAGCGGCCCGATGTCAGGGAGCCCTCTGACTAAGGCAGGGGCTTAGCTCTTAGGGAAACCATATTTGCTGGGGAGTCTGCCTCACCAGACACCTGGCCTCCGTAAGCCCTGACTGTTCGGGGGTCACGAGACATGATGTTGGTGGACAAGGAAGTGAACACCTGCCTTTCAGGGTCTGAGGACTGTTTTGGGTAAGTCACTTCTCTGTTCTCCCCACAGAGACAAGCGGGACTTTGTGTCCGCTGGGGCGGCTGCTGGAGTTGCTGCAGCGTTCGGGGCCCCTATCGGGGGTACCCTGTTCAGTCTGGAAGAGGGCTCGTCTTTCTGGAACCAGGGGCTCACGTGGAAAGTGGTAAGGAGGACTTTTATTGAAAACATCTCTTAAATGTAGTCAATCCACCTCCCTCCAGAACTAAAGTGGACATCTCTGACTTGGTGCGGTCCCCTGTCATTTTGATGAGGCCAGGAGAGTTGGCTTTATTAGAAATTCCTTTGCTCTAGACACATAATCTCCAAACCGTAGACTTTTCTGTACTTCTCCTGTCATCTGTAAATCAAACTGCCATTGTCTTCTCTTGATGAACCATCTGGCCTGAAAACGGGAGACGGGGGCGCACAGTGGCAGAATCAGGACTTGTACCCTCCCTAGCCTCCTCCCTCAGACTAGTATGCTCCTCCTCGTGTGGTTACTGTTCCTCTTTGGGCACAAGGTCTAGTCCACAACAGGCTCTAAACGATCTCTCAAGCTAATGCGAACTTCTCGCAGCCCGTCTCACAGTCTTCGCACCCGAGGAAGGCTCAGGGCAGTGGTGACCAGGGCTCTGAGTCCAGACCTGGGGCTGTGGGTTTCTGCGGGGGGCGGGGGGGCGGTTTTCTGCGGCTGTGCCTGGGAGAAGGTAGGTCCTGTCCCTCCTAAGTGTTGTCCTGTCTGTCCCCTCTCTCCTAGCTCTTCTCTTCCATGTCTGCTACCTGCACTGTCAACTTCTTCCGTTCTGGGATTCAGTTTGGAAGTTGGGGTTCCTTCCAGCTGCCCGGATTGCTGAACTTTGGGGAGTTTAAGGTATGTTTCATCCTTCCATAGTTTTGGGGGAGGATTTTCTTGGTTTTGTTTTTACTTTACAACTTGAAAATTGTTTTTAAGTAAAGTAGCAGAGAGCAGTGGTCAGAAGGGTCGGCAGAGCTCCTAGTGGGGTCTCTCTGGCCCCAGGAGTCTCCTGTGTGTGCTCCGTGCTCAGTGTGGGCAGGCTTCCGGCTCTCTATTGGCTCACATAGATGGAAAGTGGGCTCGCTGCTTATTTCTGGCTTCTCTGCTTCTGTCCCTTCCTGTTCTCATGGGCACTCTGGTTTTTCTCTCTCCCTCCCTTGCCCCTTCTCTCAGTGCTCTGACTCTGATAAAAAATGTCATCTCTGGACAGCTATGGATTTGGGTTTCTTCGTCGTGATGGGGGTCATTGGGGGCCTCCTGGGAGCCACATTCAACTGTCTGAACAAGAGGCTTGCAAAGTACCGTATGCGAAACGTGCACCCGAAACCTAAGCTCGTCAGGTACCTGCTCGCCTCCCCCAGCCTGCCGTGGCTCCCTGAGCTTTGTGTGGGCCAGGCCGTCTCTCCCGAGGAAGGCGCTCGTGGGAACGGATTCTGCTTCCCACGCCAGCTTTGATTTCGTGTCTAAGACTAAAAATGGAGAGAGGGTTATAGTTCTCCCTTTGTCAGACGGGCCGAGAGGCTGTCTGAGCTTTGTTCATCCCAGGGTGCTGTTTGCCCCCCGGCCACGAGGACACATGACAAAGTCAGAAGGGTCAATGCAACTCGAGGCCCGGGGCCTAAAGTGGAAGGCCGTTTTGTTCCTCAGAGAGAGACGCTGTGGATGTAGCTGCCCACGTTCCTGGCCACCCACTGTTGACTTGCAGATTGCTAGAATGGAGCACGTCGCTGACAAACCGCGCGGGTCCTGGCTGGCTCGGGGCTGCTGTGCGCGCTCTCGGGGGAGAGGAGGGCCGGAGTAGACAGGGTTGTGTTTTTAGTTCCTGAGGCTGGGGTGTCTTTTTTATCTTGTATGGTAACAGCTGTGCTCTGCTTTCTAGAGTCTTGGAGAGCCTCCTGGTGTCCGTGGTAACCACCGCGGTGGTGTTTCTGGCCTCGATGGTGTTAGGGGAGTGCCGGCAGATGTCTGCTTCGAGTCAAATCGGTAATGACTCATTCCAGCTCCAGGTAACCCTGTGCACCTGCTGCCCGTGTCCTAGACCCCAGAGAGGGAGAATCCAGAAATGCGTGACCCGCCTCTACGCATTGCTCATAGCTGTGCGTTGCCTCACACGTGTGTCAGACTGCCGAGAGAGGAGTCTGTGGGAGCCTTTCCCAGAAGAGAGGGGGTGCGTGCTCTTTTTCATCCCTACTTAGACTCACGGCCATCGCAGAGCGGAACTCTCTCTTCCTGTCTCTTTCTATTGAACAAAATTAACTGGGGCCAAGCTCAGGAAGCAGACCATCGCCTCTTCAGTGAGCCCCAGTTGACTTTTCTACCTCTAACCCCGAAAGGTGCCCCCCAGCCTCACACTCACGATTGTGAGCATCACCCTTAAGACGGGGAGAAAGGAGTATCTGCCTCGGTGATCAGCGAGCTGGCTCTTCTGGCATCTCCTGGTTCTTTCTTACTGGGTTTAGGTCATTTACTGGCTTATGCTCTTTTTCCATTTCTCCTTCTCTCTTCTTAGGAGTATATAATGTTTTCTGGAACCTTTCCCTGAAAGAGCAGAGGCAGCGAGGGAGGCATTGGAGCTCACTCTGCCCTGCAGTTTTTTTGGTCCAAGCCTGTGGGTCCTAGAGCTGCATGTGGTCAGCCAGAGGCAGGGTTCTGGCCCCTAGGGTAGAGGCTCGGTAGTGTCCCCGAAGTACCCAGTCTTCCTGTTGTCCCTGAGTTAGCTCCTATCCCTCGGGGTCTTGTTGGGGGCTTCATCTTGGATGGCCGCCCCTTTAGCATCCCCAGAAACGTTCACAAATGGCAGCAGGGGTTATATCAGGGCTTGGCAGACTGCCACCCATGGGCCAAATTGGCCTTTGGCATCTGCTTTTTGTGTATCCCCTGAGCTAAGAGTGGCTTTCACATTTTTAAAGAATGTTTAAGAAAAAAAAAAGAAGAAAGTGCAACAGAGACTGTGTGGCGTACAAAGTCTAAAATATTTACGAAGTGGCTCTTTATAGAAAACATGCAGCAACCCCTGCTACTTGGTGGTCCTGAGACTACCTTGTTACCAGAGTGGTGTTTTCCTAATGCGTCCTGCGGAACATTGGTACCTACGAGTCACAGGCGAGTGGAGAAGAATCCTGTGGTCTGATGGGTTAGCCAGGATCGAGGATTGCTCTACTACAGGCCCACGGAGGGCGCTTACAGTTCCATCCGTGTCACGGGTGTTTGGATGTAGGTCGTATGCCCGCTGTGCCACTAAGCACCTCACCGACATGACTTCATTGAGTCCTTAACCACCGCCATAGGCTGGTATTATTATCTCCATCTTAATAGGAGAGAAAATGGAGACAGAGTAAGGTATTTTTTTTTTCTTTAAGATGTTATTCATTTATTTATTTGAGAGAGAGGGAGAAGCAGCTCCCCCCTGAGCAGGGAGTCCCGACGATGCGGGCCTTGATCCCAGGACCCCAAGATCATGACCTGAACTGAAAGCAAACACATAACCCACTAAGCCACCCAGGCGCCCCACACAATGAGGTCTTGACCGTGATCTCAGCTAGTGCTATACACCTTGAGGTCGGCATTACTCTCATGTCACAGGGGAGGCAGCCGAGGCTTCCTGGGATGAGATGCTGCTTCCATGGTTGCCAATTCCGAGGCACATTTGCCTTATGCTGGAGCCTCTGCTCTGCCTTCAGCTGGTTCTCTGATCTCCAGCAAGGGCCGGGATGCATCTCAGCACGTTCGGCTGCTGGACTCTTTCCAGGGAGCCCTCAGGACTGGGATTCCTCCCGACGCAGTCTGGGAAACCTGCGTGTGTGGGTCATTCCGCGGTCCCCTCATTCCTGAGCCACACACATTGCTCGTGTGGCTGCTCCTCTCTCCCGGGTTCCTCCAGGAGGGGGCACTGCCCCGCTTCCTGTGGCGTCTCCATCTGACAGTCCCCATCCGCATCTCTCCGAGCGTGGGGCTCTCGGGCCAGGCTTCCAGCAGTAGCGCTTAGAAAATTGAGCACTGCGAGAGGAAGCAGAGCCAGATCCGTGGTGAATTTCATTGTCGTAGCTCAAGAGCCCTCGTCCCGATTCTTCATTTTCACAGCGTGATTCAGAATACAGTATCACAGTTGGCTGCTTTAACTAGAAATTGATTCTTTGCCACCTGTTTCACTTCCGGGTAACGTTTGCAAGTCACACTTTCTCGATCTCACTGGAGGCCTCCTGTTCCGAGACTTTGAGCGCCGTCCGTGGTCAGTATACTGACTTCGTATGGACCTCATACTGACTTTCTGATTCCTGTGTCTCAGGTCACATCAGAAGATGTCAACTCAAGTATCAAAACCTTCTTTTGTCCCAACGAGACCTACAACGACATGGCCACACTCTTCTTCAATCCCCAGGAGTCTGCCATCCTTCAGCTTTTCCACCAGGATAGTGAGTATCTGTGAGCCTGCCCGTTCTTGGGGTCGTTGATCTTTTTTCTGCAGGGAACAGATGATGATTCCTCTGCCCTTGTTGTTGGCCTTACAGACACAGCCAGGCTTACCCTCAGTTCTGAGCAAAATAGGACTTTCCCTTTGTACTAGCAACCCAGACAAGGCTGGAATGTCTGCCTCGAGTGTCAGAGCTGAACCGGTGGGGTATGGAAGGACCTGGAAGGGGTCAGGGCAGCTCGGTGGGCCTTGGTGGTGTCTGGTGGTAGACTCCTGTGGGTTCTTGCATCGCAGGTACCTTTAGCCCCGTCACTCTGGCCTTGTTCTTCGCCCTCTATTTCCTGCTTGCGTGTTGGACCTACGGCATTTCGGTTCCAAGTGGCCTTTTTGTGCCTTCCCTGCTTTGTGGCGCTGCTTTTGGACGTTTAGTTGCCAACGTGCTTAAAAGGTAAGTGTGCGCATGTGAGCATGCCCAGGTGTGCATGGACACAAGTGTACGAACCTTGCGATTCCAAGCCGCGATCTCGGCTTCTTTCTTGCCCAGCTACATCGGCTTGGGCCACATCTACTCAGGGACCTTCGCCCTGATCGGTGCCGCAGCTTTCCTGGGCGGGGTGGTCCGCATGACCATCAGTCTCACGGTCATCCTCATCGAATCTACCAACGAGATTACTTACGGGCTCCCCATTATGATCACTCTGATGGTGAGTGTTCCCCTTCCAGGCTTGTCTCCCGTGCAGGGCCAAGTTCACCCGCAGCAGCTTCTTTTCGAGTCTTTGTTTTGTGTTTCAGGTGGCCAAATGGACAGGGGACTTTTTCAACAAGGGCATTTATGACATCCATGTGGGCTTGCGAGGCGTCCCGCTCCTGGAATGGGAGACGGAGGCGGAAATGGACAAGTGAGACCATGCTTTCCTTCTGTTGTAGTTTCAGAGTGTATGATCTTGGGCGGTGAGGGTGTGTGCATCAGGGTGGGAAATGGTGATGAAGATGCTGGGGTGGGAGTCCAGTGAGCCAGTAGATAGCTACAGCAAGTGGCTGGGTGTTGTGGGAAACTGGGGGACGGAGGCGGGTTTGGTGTGGCTCCTGTGGCCTTCTGCTTGGACCTGAAAGGAGGACTCAATCAGGTGTTATGACCGCACATTTCCGCCCGGGGGTCTGCTAAGCCCCATGAATGAGAACCAGCCTGCCTCACGCATGCCCCACGAAATGTCATGCCCTCAGAGATTTTTCTGGGCATAACAGCCAGTTTATCCATCAGCCTGCAAATGGTTTGCGGCTTCCGTGTGTGGGGACCCCACAGGGCCCTTGTGGTCCAACAGACAGATCATCAAACTTCTGTAAGGGGGCGGGTGGTAAATATTTGTAGCCTTCTGGACCACCTGGCCGCCATTTCACTTCCTCCGCTCGGTCGCCGCAGCATGATGGAGCCAGAGGCGACACGGAAATGAGCGGGAGAGGCCAGGTTTGACTGGGACCTGTGGTTGCCACCTGGTTTAAAGGGACGGCCCAAACTCTTCTCTTTTTTTTTTTTTAAGATTTTATTTATTTATTAGTTAGAGAGAGAGAGAGCACAGGAGCGAGCACAGGCAGACAAAGAGGCAGGCAGAGGCAGAGGGAGAAGCAGGCTCCCTGCCGAGCAAGGAGCCCGATGTGGGACTCGATCCCAGGACGCTGGAATCATGACCTGAGCCGAAGGCAGCTGCTTAACCAACTGAGCCACCCAGGCGTCCCCTCTTTTCTTAATTCTAGTAGTAGTATTAGCAGTTCAGTGATAAGATGAGGAACGTGCCATGGAGGGCTGAGGAGATGATGGCTAGTCACCCGGGCAGGTAGTTGGGGTTTGTGGTGAGGGGATATCTCATACTGAGCTAAGGAAAGACCCACCAGTTTTGCAGAGCAGGGAAGGGCATTGCACAAGGCTGGAAGTGCAGAGGAACGCGTGTTCAAAGAACCATTAGGAACGCGTGTGTTCAAAGAACCATTCGAGCTGGCTCAGAAGAGGGAGCGCGGTGGTCTGGGCC
>RCUC01168088.1:0-63258 GCA_003697995.1 Taxidea taxus jeffersonii
TGTGTGTGTGTGTGTGTGTGTGTGTGTGTGTATTGTTGACTAAAACGGTCCAAAAAGGAACTTAGCAGGTTGATGGAAGTATCCTGTATCTTGACTGGGGTGGTGGTTCTATAGGTGTATGCATTTATCAAAACTCATAGGGAACCTGGGTGCCTCAGTTGGTTAATTAACTGCTGTGGGCTCAGGTCATGATCCCAGAGTCCCAGGATCGAGTCCCACGTGGGCTCCCAGCTCCATGGGGAGTCCGTTTCTCTCTCTGACCTTCTCCCCTCTCACACTCTTTCTCACTGTCTCTCTCTCAAATAAATGAAATCTTTTTTTTTTAAGATTTTATTTATTTATTAGAGAGAGCGAGCGAGCACAGGCAGACAGAGAGGCAGGCAGAGGCAGAGGGGGAAGCAGGCTCCCTGCCGAGCAAGGAGAGCAAGGAGCCCGATGTGGGACTCGATCCCAGGACGCTGGGATCATGACCTGAGCTGAAGGCAGCCGCTTAATTGACTGAGCCACCCAGGTGTCCCAAATGAAATCTTTTAAAAAACGCTCATAAAACAGTATACTTCAGATCAGTGCATTACTGTCAGTTCTTCATACCTCAGCATAATTAGTATCAGAAAAATGTCCTCACTCTGCTCTCCCCCTCTGCCCCTGGGGTCAGTGAAGCCAGCTGGAAAAAAAAAAAAGCAATGTGGTTTTACACTATTCTCTGTATGTATATCATTTAAAAAATAATGTAAAATGTATGTCATTTAAAAAACAACCGCTAGTCGTTCCAAATGAGCAGGTTTGCTTGTAACAAAACAAAGGCACCTGGTCAAGTTCATGCTGACTGGTGTAGCCCCCTAGGCAGTGTTGCTGGCCACAAAGAAGGAAGTGAGAGAGAGCACGTGTGAGCTTCCTGCAGCTGGACAGCATCACACAGAGGCAAGAGATAGTCCAGGAAGGTGGCGTGGCTGAAGAGGAAGGTTGGTTGGTGAATAGCAGGCTTCTGCATTATCTCTGGTATTAGTGAAAAGCTGGTTTCCCTGGCAACAGGGGCCTCCTTAATGAGCAGTGCTGGGTAGCGGGCATGAACACGTCCGTGGTAAGCGTGTGGAGAGAGAGAACACCTCCTCACCAAATACTCCCTTTTGCTCTGCATACTCAGCCCTATCGATGGTTAAGAACAAATCAGAAAATGCCAAAAGGCATGATAAAAAGCTTTGGTGCCCCCAGCCACTTCTCTCTCCCTTCATTGCTATACTATAGTAATTACCACTTGTAGGCTTTTCTTATATTGGGTCTTTTGGTTTCGTATGAATCTCTGTATATTATGAACTCAACTGTTCCGATGTGGACATTGTCTCCTTATTGCCTGTTATGATAAAGAAGGATGTGAAGAATCTGTATCATCCCATTTCTCCTTTCTCTCCTCTTGCCTCACTTTTCCCCTTGTATTACTGGTTTTTGTTCCAGTGGCTACTCTTGCAAATTCATATGCTCTTCTAAAACTATTTGTTTTTCCTCTGTCAATTTCCACCAGCTTCTCTTGGCTCTGCCCCATTTGGCCTCCATCCCTCCTCCCACCTCTACCTCCTAGTGCCTTTGGCTGTCCAGACTGGGGTTAGAATTAGGGGACCCCACTTTGGTATTTACATGGTCAAGGTTGAGACATTTTACATTCTGTTCAGGAATCAGAACCATTCCCCATGCCTGGCCCCTAGGTGATGATACAAGCTTTAAATCAGTAAATAATCAATTGCTATGACATATGATTAGTTACATTTTGTCTTATCCTTACAATGTCACAACCCTGTCTCCTCAAAGGACAATATTCCTAGCAAATCATCAAATGGAGTCACAGTTGCTCAAATTCATACCATATTTTAGTTTGCTTCAAGTATGGATCATAACTTTCCCATCTTCTTGGACTTTTTTGTTGCCTTTCCCTCTCTCTGGGAGAAGGAAAAGACTTTTTCATCACAGCACTGATAGTTTCTTTTTCATTCTATATAGTGCAGGGCCTATTCTAGAATTCTTCTTAAGGACATCTCTTTGGAGATGACTGACCTGTTTTAATTTGGACAGATTTCTTTCAAAATATGCTGCAAGCTATCATCCCAGGATTTATTTTCATTAAATTAGCAAGGTTAGTTCTGTCACTTCTTGTTTTCTACATACAGCTTACATTTGATTTCCTGGCTAACATTTTTGATTATCTCCTTTACAAAGGCTAAATAGTAGACAAACTATTTTATCTCTGAATGTTTGCAGGTATAAAAATGATTTTAGTTCTCTTCAGTTCTCAATCTTTCATTTAAAGATTTATTTATTTATTTGAGAGAGAGAGAGAGAGTGTGTGTGTGAGAGCATGAGCGGGAGAAAGGGAGTCTTAAGCAGGCTCCCCACTGAGTGTGGAGCCTGATGTGGAACTCGATCTCACCCCCCTGAGATCATGACCTGAGCTGGAGCCAACAGTCAGAAGCTGAACTGACTGCACCACCCAGGTGCCCCTAGTTCTCAATCTTGATAGCTAATGCGGCTAGGTATAGATTTCTAGGTGTGAAATTATTTTCCCACAGTACTTTAAAGAGGTGCTTCACTAATTCATTAAAAAATTTAAAAATTGTGAAATAGAATCCGTATACAGAAAGGTGCATAAACACAATATATGTCTTAATGAATTGTTATAGAGTAAATACCCATCCACACCATACAACGACATTTTGCCAAAACCCTAAAGGTCTACACCAACATCTCCATCCCCAACTCACATGTTCATTTCCAATTATAGTGCTGCCCTTCCCTCTTAGATACAGCCACAATTCTGACTTTTATAGAAATAACACTTGCTTTTAAAAAATAATGTTATCGCATGAATATGCATCTTGAAACACATAGTCTAGTTTTGTTTATTTTTGAGCTTCACATAAACAGAATACTGCAGTCTATACTATCTTATATCTGACCTCATACACGGGACATTGTATTTTGAAATTCATCCACATTGTTGCATATAGGGACAGTTCATTCATTTACATTGCTGTGTGGTATTCCGTGGATGAATCCAACACAATTCAACTAATGGTGGATAGTTAGGTTGTTTCCAGTTTGTGGCTATGGTAAACAATGCATTCCTGTAAATGTCTTTCAGAGCTGACGTATACAAGAGTTGTTGACGGCTTGTTCTACCAGCTAGTGATGTAACGTGATTAAGATCTCCCCTAGCACCATGAATTTCTCTTTGTGGGTCTGATGCCTCTTGCTTTACACATATGAGGGCTATTATTTACACATTTAATATATAATATTAATATATGATATATAATAATATTAATATTATTAATACCAATATTAATTAATACCAATATTAATAATATTAATATACACATTTAATATTGCTAATTTCTCCTGATGACTTGAACCTTTTGTCATAGTGAAGTGGCCTTCTCTAATGCTTTTTTGATCTAAATTCTGTTTCGCTTGATATTGATAGAGCTAGAGGAGATTTTTACATTTCTTTATTGTGGTAAATTACACATAATGCAGAATTTTCCATTTTAGCCATTTCAAAATATATAATATATTAATAATTAATAAAATATACAAACTTTTTCATCATTTCAAACAGAAATTCTAGACCCATTAAACAACAACTACCCTTCCCCCTTTCCCCTCAGCCCCTTTCAGCCAGTACTGTACTTTCTGTCCTTACAAATTTGAGTATTCTAGGGGCCTCTCTAAGCGGAATCATATAATATTTGTCCCTTTGTGTCTGGCTTATTTCACTTGTTTTTGGAGCTTTAAACAAACATGTTATATCATCTGCCTATAGTTGCACTAAGGAGAGATTTTTTTTTCCTCTTAAAACACCTTCAGTGTGTAAGGTTCTGTGGGGAAGCAAAGGTGGACAAACCTCTGTCCCTAAGTCCTTTGGGACAGACTGGGTGGGAGGCAAACACAAGGAATAAGCATCAGGAAGGGGCACGATGGATTGTGAAATGAGTATGTGCGGCCTTCCTTTTGCTTGACCTCAGCGATGTAAAGAGAAATCTGTTTGATATTTAAACGTTATTGAAGTTACTGGATCTATAAACGTGCTGGGCTTGAGCAGGGTTCCACCACAGCCTGGAGGTGAAGCCGGAGCCCGCCGCCTGGTTGGTGTAACGGCACGCTCCTGCCGCGCGGGGGCGGCATACCGAAACGAAAGGAGGGCTCCGCCTTGCCTAGTCCCTGCAGGAAGGAAGCCGGGGAAAACAATCCGGAGGAGCCTTGCACCCAAGAAAAGGAAACCCTTTCCGAGTGCGGCAGCTCTCACGGTGGCTGTCAGAGGGGTGCGGCAAGCACTTTCTAATTCTTATCGCCCACCGCCTCATTTGCCCCGCACCTTGCAGCTCCCTTTTAAGACCCCTCCATCACAACTGCTTTATTTCATCTGTCGCCTTACTGCCCCTACATTCTCACCGTGAGAGCCCACCTGGCTTTTCTGCCCTTCGAGCCTGTAGTTTCATTACAGGGATTGTGGTCTTTTTTTTTTTTTCCCCCCTTTCCCCCGCTCCTCCTCTTCCTCCTCTCCAGTGAAAAACAGTTTCCCAGTCCTTGACCGTTCGGCTGAGCATTATTTTGCCTCATTCTAAGCTCTGATGATGGTGATGAACTGATTGTCGCAAATAGCACTTTGGAACTACTGTCGACCCCTGAACAATGCATGGATTAGGGGTACCCACTTTTCCCAGTTGAAAATCTGCCTTTAAATTTTGACTCCCCCAAACTTAACTACTAATAGCCTACTTTTGGCCTTACCGGTAACATCAACAGTCCATTAATGCATATTTGTATGTTACATGGATTCCATCCTCTGTTCCTAGGGTAAAGTAAGCCAGAGAAAAGAAAATGCTGTAAAGAAAATCATGAGAAGGGGACCTGGGTGGCTCAGTCAGTTAAACGTCTGCCTTAGGCTCAGGTTGTGATCCCAGGACTTTGGGATGGCACCCCTTTCCCAGCACCCCCCCCCCCAATGCCTTGTGCCCCTTGCTCAGCAAGGAGTCTGCTTCTCCTTCTCCCTCCCCCACACCCGCTGCCAATCCCCCTGCTTGTTCTCTCTTGCTCTCTCAAATAAATAAGTAAAATATTTTTTTTCAGAAAAGAAAATCATAAGGAAGAGAAAATATATTTGTAGGGCTGTACTGTATTTATCAAAAATGATCTGCATAAAAGTGGACCAACACAGTTCACATGGTGCTGTTCAAGGGTCAACTGTATACCCAGCAGCTTCACAACACCACCGTCAGTACTGATACCTATTGTTTACTCATTCACTCTTCAGGCAAGTCTAAGTGCCAGGGTGCTGGGAATACAGAATAAACAAGATAAAACCTTGTATCTAGACTTGGAGGTGCTTATGGTCTAGTGGTAGATGACAAGTAAACAGTTACAAAGCCAAGTGGTATGGGCTGAAACAGGAGACAGGAGTAAGGAGCAGGGAGCAGGAAGTGCTGCAAATGGAAAGGCTGGGCTGGGGGGATGGGTCAGTCCAGGCATTCACATGGGAGGTGATGACAGAGATGAGTCATCTAGGGACTTTGGGGGTTTAACCAGAGGGAAGAGGGTGGATACCAAGGCTGGATCGGGCTGACAAAACAACAACACGTGGAAGCATCATTAGTTCCTCAAACCACCCAGAGTTCAGGGCCGGCAGGGCGGGCAGGGCAAACCACACATGGGGGAACTCCCAGCTAGCCTCAGCCTGATAACTAGATCTGGTGTGGGTGTTGAGTTGTATTAGTGACAATAAACTGAGTTGTCCTATCTGGCTTGTCTGTGGTTGGGTTTTATTTGGTGGGAACTTCATACAATAAAATCAAGATTTCTGGTTTCCACCAGAAAACAAAACAAAACCAAGAGGTTTTTCACATCAGACCCACCTTCTCTATGGCAACCACCACTTGAAGCCACTTTAGTAGAAGGAGGCTGGCTGACCTGGTTTGTGGCAGATCTTACCTCCCCTCCCACCCCTGTACTTATACCTAGCCAGGTTCACTCACTTTTGATTCTTGCCTGGTCTCTGTAGGTGGCCAAATTTAGGACCTCTGCTTTGACATTCTGCCCAGCTACAGGTGTGGGTGGGCCAAGGTTCTTAGGAAGCCTGGTGCAGATCCCAAAGGAGTGAGGGAGGGGGTGGGAGGTGACTCAGCCACCAAGATTGTGCATATAGAGGGTTACCCAGAGGTCGTACCCTCTGCAGAGAGATGAGTCAGAGCAAAGGAGGAGGAAGAAGGTGGCAGTTCTTTCCTGGACCTGTGTAAGAAACAGAGTGATGAAGAAAGTGCCCATTTCTTGGACGGTATTCCTGGCCTGGGAATGTGAGAGCAGTAAGTCCAACCCAACTACTGTGGGGAGCAGGGCAATGGTACAAACAGAGATGCACAGCCCACAGCCTGCTCTCTTCCTCCTCCTGTTTTCATCTCTGACCCGTGGAATGAAACGCACACGTAGGTGGACACCCCAGCCCACAAGCTCGGTTCTGTTGACAGCTCTCCACACTCCTGCCCAATAGTCACTCCTTGACCATCCCCTTGGGTGGACCCTGGAAGCTTGGTACACTCTTGGAAAGACAGACTCAAGAACCAGGCCTGGGCAGACTCTGTAAGCAGGCTTGGAGCCATTTGGGTCAGGAGTTATGGCCTGGATCATGGTCTCGAAGAAAGGGCACGTTGTTTTGGGCCAGTGGGCTCCTCACACCCAAAGGGGTCAGAGGAGAGCCTGAATCCTGGAGTCATCTAAAGCCCTCGGCCAGGGTGAAGTGTTAGGGGCAGAGAAGTACTCGGGGTACTTCAGGTAATGAAGCCTGTGTTCATGGGCTGTGTCTGCTTAACAAAGGGCCACCAGTTGGTGAGTTAGAACAACAGAAACTTATTCTCTCATAGTTCTGTGGGCTAGAGGTCCGACCAAATCAATGTGTCAGCAGGATTGCTTCCTTCTGAGGGTTCTGAGGGAGAATCTGTCCCATGCCTCTGTCTAGCTTCTGGTGACAGCTGGCAATCCTCAGCTTGACACACATCATTCTGATCTCTGCTTTCACCCCACACAGTGTTCTCCCCATCTCTGTGCCTTCATATGGCATCATCTCATAAGGACCCCAGTCCTATTGGATCAGGGTTGACTCCCGTATGACTTCCTCTCACCCAATTCCATCTGCAACAGCCCCATTTCCAACGAAGGTCATGTTCTGAGCTACTGGGGTGAACTCTTGAACATTTGTTGGGGTGGGGAGTGTGTCACAATTCAACCCACAGCAGGACCTCTCATCGGGCCACAGGCGGTGACCAGGAAGGGAATACAGGTTTGCAGAAACCACTTTTCAGCCAGTCCTCCTGCAGTTGGGGCACTAGGTAGATGTTTCCTTGGGCTAGCTTGGTTCTCTCTGACTCTAGCTAGATTTTACTGAACATCTAATATCCTGGTCTATGCATCTGCTCCCATGGCTCCTGCTGCATTGACAACCAGCCCCTTTCTCTCTGCCCATATCTTTCTCTGCCTGATGCCTTTGGCTGGGTCTGGACTTTATGACTCAGATGGCTCTTCTCCCTCAATATTTTTCATCTTTTCCTTCTGCTACCAGGCACTCTGGCTCTGACCTCCAGCTTATTTATTTATTTTTTAAAGATTTTGTTTATTTATTTGTCAGGGGGAGAGAGAGAGAGAGCACAAGCAGGGGGAGCAGCAGGCAGAGGGAGAAGCAGGCTCCCCGCTGAGAGCAAGGAGCTCGATGCGGGAACTCTATCCCAGGACCCTGGGATCATGACCTGAGCCGAAGGCAGACGCCTGACCGACCGAGCCACCTGGGCATCCCTGACCTCCAGTTTAAACTGCTGAGTCTGGAAAATTCAGGTCCAGAAAATCAATGTAGCCCCTTTTAGAACAGCTATCTCATCACCCTGCTTCAGTGAAAACCAGCTAGTCTGCATTAGATGGTAGACACCTGCCCATCCTGGTCTGAGTAGCTGTGGACGGGGTTTGGGTCTTGTGAGACAAACCATAGCTGGTTATCACAGAGGAAATGGCCCAAGTTGGTTTACTAGCAAGCTGTTAGGGACAGGACAATTGCCCCCTGGTTCCTCCAAGGCGAGCTTTCCCAGTCTTGGCACTAGTGGCAATTGGGGCTGGGTAATTTTTTGCTGTGGGGGACTGACCTGTGCCTTGTAGGATGTTCAGCAGCATTTCTGGCCTCTGCCAAGTCAGTGCCAGCAGCTCCCTTTCCCCACTTACATGGAGTTATGATAATCAGAAATGTCTCCAGATGTTGCCAAGTGTCCCCTGAGAGGGAAAATCACCCTTGGTTGAGAACCACAGTTCCAAGAGAACGGAGGCTCCAGGATTAGCCCATCGATGTCAGGAGAGTCAGTAGTCAGCAGTGTGAGTATGAAGGATACTGATAGGTAATGGTATATCCGCCTTTGTCAGGGCTCGCTTAGAGGTTGAGAGGGGCAGCTCCTGCTGTGGGCAGGGGGTTGGATGGTACATTGATTGGTTCAGACGTGAATAGTTGTGCTGGATCAAAGTGGGGAAACCAAAGGGTGCCTGGGTGGCTCAGTTGGTTAGGGGTCTGACTCTTTCTTTCATCTCAGGTCATGATCTCAGGGTGGTGAGATTGAGCACCATGTCGGGCTCTATGCTGGGTGTGGAGTCTTCTTAAGATTCTCTCTCTCCTCCCTCTGCCCCTTGTTCTCCTTGCTCTCCCCATCCCCTTCTTCATGATCTTCATTTTACAGGAAGGAAAACTATGGGTGGCTCAGTTGGTTAAGCGGCTGCCTTCGGCTCAGGTCATGATCCCAGCGTCCTGGGATCGAGTCCCACATCGGGCTCCTTGCTCGGCAAGGAGCCTGCTTCTGCCTCTGCCTCTGCTTGCCACTCTGCCTGTGCTCGCTCACTCTCCCTCTCTCTCTGACAAATAAATAAATAAAATCTTAAAAAAAAAAAGAAAGGTCAAGCAGTTTGTTGTACAATGAGTTGGTCAGGGGCTAAGACTAGAAAACACAGATGAACTTGGACTGGGCGTGGCTGTGCTTCTTGGACACTGAGCGTGGTCAGCCCTGGATTCTGGTGCTGAAGCAAGATGTCATTGAGATCACTGGGGTCATTACCCATTCACTGTCCATTGTATATGACTAGAGGCAGACAGGTCTACACAAGAAAAACCACTCAGAAGTAAATTCTGTTTTCCATCTCAACGTCAGCAGAGCTAATTCTCACCCTCTGTAACATTCTGAGAATATCAATCAAGTGCGTCATGTATGACACTAATCCATCCTGGTAACATAGGAGGGCAGTGTGGACTATGGACCGTCCAATCTCGAGACAAACAGATATATACGCCCGCACTCAGATGCCCACACCCTCATAGAGAATTGCACAATCTCACACGCACAAAGAATAAACCAGTGAACATGCTCATTTGAAACACAAACATAAGATACTTTGATTTCCCACTTCTTTTTTAAGAAGTGTACAATACAGTATTGTTACCTATGGTCACCATGCTGCATGTCCAGTATATCTCCAGAACTTATTTATCTTATAACTTATAACTTATAACTTTGACCAGCATCTCCCCATCTCTCCAACCCTCAGACTGGTAATCACCTTTCCATTTTCTCCTACTATAAGTTCAGCTTTTCTTTTCTATTTTCTTTTACTTTCTTTCCTTCTTTTTTTGGTTCCACATATGTGAGATCATACAGTTTTTATCTTTTTCTGTGTGGCTTAGTTCATTTAGCATAATGTCATCTGGTTCATCCACGTTGTTGCAAATGGCAAGATTTCCTTCTTTCTCATGCCTGCCTGAGTAATGGTCCATTATCTGTATCTCTTGGTATATATTGCATTTTCTTCCCCGTTCATCCATCATTAGACACACAGGTGGTTTCTATATCTTGGCTACTATGGATAATGCAGTGAACATGAGAGTGCCCATATTTATTTATTTATTTATTTAGGGAGTGCCCATTTAAAAATCAGATTATTTGCTTTTTGTTATTTAGTTGCTTAAAGTCTATTTTGTCTGATACAAGTATAGCTATCCCTACTCTCTTTCGGTTTCCATTTGTAGGGAATATCTTTTTCCATTTCTTCACTTTGAGGCTATGCATGTCTTTAAAGCTGAAGTGAGTCTCCTCTAGGCAGTGTCTGGGGGGCAGGATCTTATTTTTTAATCCATTCAGCCACTTTATGTGTTTTGCTTGGAGAATTTAATCAATTAATATTTAAAATAATTATTTATAAGTAAGAACTTGCCATCTTATTTAATGTTTTCTGGCTGTGAAGTTCCCTTTTCTTTTCTTCCTCTCTTACTGTCTTTTTTGGGGGGGAATTCATTATTTTCCATAGTGGTATATCTTGATTCTCTTCTCTTTATCTTTTGTGTATCTACTGTGGGTTTTTGCTTTGTGGTTACCATGAGGCTTACACAGAATGGTTTGAGCTGATAACAATTAAACCTAGATTGCATACAAAAACAAAACCCTTTTACTCCCCTTATCTCATTTGATGTTTCTCATGTCACAATTTACATCTCTTTATATCATGTATCCATCCACAAATTATTGCAGCTATATTTGTTTCATTTTATTAATTTTTGAAATATTTTATGTATTATTTATTTTTAAATCAGAGAGAGAGAGAGTGAGCACAAGCAGGGGTAGCAGCAGGGGGAGGGAGGAGCAGGCTCCCAGCTGGAGCAAGGAGACTGATGTGGGACTCAATCCCGGAACCCTGAGATCATGACCTGAGCCTAAGACAGCAGCTTAACCGGCTGAGCCACCCAGGCATCCCAAGCTATATTTTTTTAAATACCTTTGTTCCTTTGTCTTTATACTAGAATTAAATGATTAACACGCCACCATATTACATTATTAGGGTATTCTGAATTTGATTACATACTTACTTTATTATATATATATATGTACATCTATATATATATACATATTTAAAGATTTTATTTATTTATTTGACAACAGAGATCACAAGTAGGCAGAGAGGCAGGCAGAGAGAGAGAGGAAGCAGGTTCCCTGCCAAGCAGAGAGCCCGATGAGGGACTTGATCCCAGGACCCCGAGATCACCACCAGAGCCGAAGGCAGAGGCTCAACCCACTGAGCCACTCAGGCGCCCCACTTTATTTTATATTTTTATATGTTTTCATATTACTATTTTTTAAATATTTTATTTATTTATTTGAGAGAGACAGAGATAGAGAGAGCATGAGCAGGAAGGGGGAGAAGCAGACTCCCCACTTAGCAGGGAGCCTGATGCAGGGCTTGATCCCAGGACCATGGGATCATGATCTGAGCTGAAGGCAGACACTTAACTGAGCCACCTGGGTGCCCCTGTTTTCATATTAGTATTTAGCATCCTTGAAAAGCTCTTATCAGCCTTTGTTAGAAGGCAGGTCTCGTGGTGAACTCCCTCAGTTTTTGTTTCCCTGGGAAAGTCTTTATCGCTCATCTGTTGTTAAGCACAGCTTTGCCAGATAAAAGTATTCTTGGTTTGCAGTCTTTTCTTTCAGCAACTTCATTCAGTATATTGCCCCACTCTCTCCTGGTCTGCCAGGTTTCTGCTCAGAAATCTGTCAGTGATAGCCTTATGGGGGTTCCCTAGTGTGTGAGGAATTTTTTTTCTCTTGCTTCTTTAAAAATTATCTCTCTGACTTTGAACAGTTTCATTGTAACGGGTCTGGAGAAGATCTCTTTGGGCTGAATCTATTTGGGAATGAGAACTTCCCAAACCATCAGAGACATTTGAACATTCAAGTTTATGAAGCTTAAATCCATGTTCAACCTATCCACAGAAGGCAGACTGGAGAGTGCAAGGCCTAAGGCAGAGGAGGAAGACCCTGCTGGAATGTCAGCCTCCCTCTGTGGGCTGGAGAATTTATCTCTGACTTGACCCTTCACATACTCTGCTCAGTACAAGCTGAGTCCTACACTTACCAGGATCTGCCATCCTTGGAAAAACAGTTCAGTGACCATCTACTGTTAGTGAACTTGTCCTTGGGGTCATTCTCCGTCCTTCCTGTCCCCATACCCCAAACCAAATGGTGTTTCCAAATACTCATTAAAATTCCATATAAAACTCTGCCCAGAGTTTGGGTAGATACAACCTTTCCCATCTTTGGGACTCCAATGTTTTGGGGGCTCCTTAGAGGTAACACGAGCAGTTGTGCAGATGACTCACCCTTGGCCTGGCTTTGCAATCTAAGACCATAAAGAAGGGATATACAGTGTTACAGAGCAAAAGGACAGCCGTGCTTGAGAGCAGGGGTGTGGGATGGGAGAAGCAGTGCTCTGCAGCCCATTCTTCAAAAGGCAGAGCTTTCAACCATGTAGAAAGAATATTAGAGGACAATAGTGGACAGAGCACAAATATATGGTCTTATTGCCTCCTGAAGCCCTACTAAAACTACAGTAAAGAGATTTTTAAAGGGCATATGGAGAGAGAGAACAGGAGAGAATACAATAGCAGTAGAAGCTTGGTGCTGTAAATCTACTAGAAAAAATGGGAAATGACAGCAGACACAAGAGAAATGATGGTGAGCTGGCAGAGGGGAAACCAAGGCCCAGCTCATTTTACACAACAGAATCACCAAAAGTTTCAGAAACTACTGACACCAGATATTTTTGCAAGTAGGACCAATGAATGGGGTAAGGAAGTTTGGCTGAATGTCTATTTAAGAAGTACAGGATCCTGAGATCCCACTCCAACTCAGCATAGCTACCCATTACCCCTTCCTCACCTGACCACAGGAGCTTTGTTCCCTGAGGAGGCAGAAAGGCAGGTCTCAGGACTGGGGGACATCAGGCAAATTTGAAGATAAAGATACCACAACATTGCAAGCAGTCGACTGGTGTATACTGGACACTGAGGATCCTAACTCCCATACATCCCTTAGGTGCCCATAACACAGACAGTCAGACCTTCACCTTCTGGAAAGCAGCTTGCATAATCTGACCAGGCCCAGAGGGAACACCCAAAGACCCTGAGGTCAGAGATTCTTTATCCCAGAGGCCCCTGCTGACACTTGCAACCTAATAATCACACTCACATGATCTGAATTTCCAATCAGCTTTTAATCCATCTCTCTCTCTTTTTAAACTCTTCTGTATGTAAAAACTTCCAACTTCACAACAGTAGAGAGAATAACATAACGAACTCCCATAAAACCTATAACCCAGCTTCAGTAATTATCAATATTTTGCTACTCTTGTTTCATCTATACCCCCAGTTTTTTTGTTTTACTTGAATATATTTTTAAAAATATTTAATTTATTTATTTGACAGAGAGAGACACAGCGAGAGAGGGGACACCAACAGAGGGAGTGGGAGAAGAAGAAGCAGGCTTCCCGCTGAGCAGGGAGCTCGATGTGGGACTCAATCCCAAGACCCTGGGATCATGACTTGAGCTGTGTCATTAAGCAGTTGCTTAATGACTGAGCCACCCAGGCAACCCTGTTTTAGTTGAATATTTTAAACCAAATAGCAGACAGCATATTAGTTCACTGATTTAAAAAAGAGAGAGGAATAAAAAAAAAGACAGAAATACTTAGTGTATATATATATATCTAATAAAGACGTTTAAAAAACAACCACAATGGGGCTCCTGGGTGGCTCAGTGGGTTGAGGCCACCGCCTTCGGCTCAGGTCATGATCCCAGGGTCCTGGGATCCAGCCCTGCATGAAGCTCTCTGCTCTGCAGGGAGCCTGCTTCCCCCTCTCTCTCTGCCTGCCTCTCTGCCTACTTGTGATCTCTCTCTGTCAAATGAATAAATTAAAAAATCTTGAAAAAAAACAACAACCACAATATCATTATCATACTCAGAAAAATTAATAATAAATAATTCCTTAATGTTATCATAACACATAGTCCATCCCATATTTCCCAGATTGATTCAAAAATTTGATTGATTCAAAAAATTGATTCCCAGATTGATTCAAACAATATATTATATTATATATATTATATATTATATATATTTATTTTTAAAACTAATTTTTCAATTAGTTTGTTAGAATCAGGACTCAAACCAGGCTAACATGTTGCATTTGGTCAATATGTCCCCAAGTCCTTTACACTCTATTATAATTACTGTTTCTTCATTCTCTCTCTGTGTTGTTATACCATCATTTTTGATTAAAGAGAAGTCATTTTCCCTGTAGAATTTTCCACATGGTGGATTTAGTTGATTGCAACCTCAGTGTGTCCTGGTAACATGTTTCTCTATCCTCTGCACAGGAGGATAACTGGTTAATCCCATTAACTGGTTGAGAGATCCCGAGCAAGGATTCTTTATCTTTTATTGGTCACAACCCCTTTGGAAATTTGACAATGTCCATCGATCCCTTCTTAGGATAATATACATATTTTTAAAGATTTTACTTATTTATTTGAGACAGAAGAGAGAGAAAGAGGAAGGGAGAGAGAGAGAGAGAACATGAACTGGGAGAGAGGGGCAGAGGGAGAGGAAGAGCAAGAAGCAGACTCCCCACTGAGAAGAGAGCCCAAGGCAGGGGTCATGGCTCAAGCCGAAGGCAGATGCTTAACCAACTGAGCCACTGAGGCATCCCTCTCAGGATAATATTTTTAAATACATAAAATAAAATGCATAAGATTACAAAGAAAACCATTTACATTGCACTATAATTCTCAAAATATTAACAAAACTAATTTGTGATATAATATCTTCTTAATACATTAAATAGCAAGACCTTGTGTAATAATTAGCATAAATTATGAAGTAGGTATAAACAAAACAATATTTTGAGGTGTGCACAACAATGGTAATGGGATAGGAAAGAATATTTGACTTTACTGTCAACAAAGCCTTATGTACTGGTTTTATTGTACTTTTATTTTTTGTTTGAACTTGCCTGTATTTATAATTGAAGACAATGTTAAGTTTCAGTTAAAGGTTAATGAAAATCAAGATGATAATTTGGTTCTTCTTCAGATTCACAGACCCAAACTCTACTCATGGATCCTGGGTTTAACACTTCTAATTTACAGACTATCTTAGGTTCAGATTCAATTTTGGGAGACAAAAATTCTTCTTTGAGTAGCTGTGATCTTCCTTTTGCAACACAGCAGGAGGCATATAATGTCTTGCTGTCCCAGTTTTAGTGATGTTAGGACTGTCAAGTGGGGTTAAGAAGAAATAGCCAGATTCATCGTTTCTCCAGTGGTTTTACTACCATTGGTGATCACTGGTAGATGGGCTCCTACTGTTCAAGTATGGGAACTTAGAGGCTTAAGAAGAAAGATGATTGTAATGATTAAAGTGCATGAAATATTTTTAGAAATTCATGAGAGTTCATGAAAAAAATTTGTTGATTACTAGTGTACCAACTCTTTATTCTGAAAGCTGGTCAATAAAGGGGGAGAATAAGCATTTACTCTGCTTTTTCTATATGAAGGCTTTACAGGGCAACCAAATGATTATAGATGGAAAGTTCTTTTTAAAAAAATTTTTTTATTAACATATAATGTATTATTAGCCCCAGGGGTACAGGTCTGTGAATCACCAGGTTTACACACTTCACAGTACTCACCATAGCACATACATTCATTCCCCAATGTCCATAACCTAAGCATGCTCTCCTTACCCCTACCCTGGCAACCCTCAGTTTGTTTTGTGAGATTAAGAGTCCTTTTCTTGTTTGTCCCCTCCCAATCCCACCTTGTTTCATTTATTCTTTTCCTACCCCCAAAACCCCTCATGTTGCCTCTCAACTTCCTCATACCAGGGAGATCATATGATAATTGTCTTTCTCTGGTTGACTTATTTCACTAAGCATAATGCCCTCTAGTCCCATCCACGTTGTTGAAAATGACAAGATTTCATTTCTTTTGATGGCTGCATAGTATTCTATTGTGTATATATAGCACATCTTTATCCACTCATTTGTTGATGGACATCTAGGTTCTTTCCATAGTTTGGCTATTGTGGACATTGCTGCTATAAACATTCAGGTGCATGTGCCCCTTCGGATCACTACATTTGTACCTTGAGGGTAAATACCCAGTAGTGTGATTTCTAGGTTGTAGGGTAGCTCTATTTTCAACTTTTTGAGGAACCTCCATGCTGTTTTCCAGAGTGGTTGCACCAGCTTGCATTCCAACCCACAGTGTAGGAGGGTTCCCCTTTCTCCGTATCCTCACCCGCATCTGTCATTTCCTGACTTGTTAATTTTAGCCATTCTGATGGGTGTGAGGTGGTATCTCATTGTGGTTTTGATCTGTATTTCCCTGATGCCGAGTGATGTGGAGCACTTTTTCATGTGTCTGTTGGCCATCTGGATGTCTTCTTTGCAGAAATGTCTGTTCATGTCCTCTGCCCATTTCTTGATTGGATTATTTGTTCTTTGGGTGTTGAGTTTGCTAAGCTCTTTATGGATTTTGGATACTAGCCCTTTATCTGATATGTCATTTGCAAATATCTTTTTTTTGCTGTTTTTTGGTTTTGATGACTGTTTCCTTTACTATGCAGAAGTTTTTGATCTTGATGAAGTCCCAATAGTTCATTTTTGCCCTTGCTTCCCTTGCCTTTGGTGATGTTCCCAGGAAGAAGTTGCTGTGGCTGAGGTCAAAGAGGTTGCTGCCTGTGTTCTCCTCAAGGATTTTGATGGATTCCTTTCTCACATTGAGGTCTTTCATCCATTTTGAGTCTATTTTCATGTGTGGTGTAAGGAAATGGTCCAGTTTCATTTTTCTGCATGTGGCTGTCCAATTTTCCCAACACCATTTGTTGAAGAGACTGTCTTTTTTCCATCTGGAAAGTTCTTTTTCACTGAAAAACTCTAGCGAATAAATGCAGAAAGAAAGATAGATTTAAAAAATGACTTAAAAATGTTTAAATTTCCCATGTGTGAACAATGGAACCATCTAGAAGCCAGTTTCTGGATTGTTTGACATAACCTCATTACCCTTTGGTAGCTTCTTTGCTCTCTGGAACAACAAAATTTTCTGACTCAACCTGTACTTCTCTGCCCCCCAACATGGAATTAGTGATTTTTTTTTAATGAGTCCTTGTTCCTTGTAGAGAGGAAGGATATTTAGAGATCATCTTGTGGGTGCTGGAGTGCACACTATTATTCGATCCAGCAATACTGCATCACATCAAGGATGGATAGAATGAGCAGAGTGAGGCAATAAATCATAAGTTCACAGTGATATTTCCAATTCAGTTCTCAGATCACAGAAATTTTCCTTAGCTTTTTCGATTTTATATTTGTATTTCTTTGCTCTTACACTGGAAGTCTTGGTTCTGGAGAACATTTCATAATTAATTATTTGCTTATTCTAATTTATACACAGCCTGAGTAATAAAAATATCACCCAGTAACATTTTTAGATAAATGTTTTAAAAACCTATCAATAGTGGAACTTGAAATAATTTTTGTGTGGTTGTGCTACCCACTTGATATACAATAAAGTTCAGTTGTCCCAGTATGTTTTCAATTTTAAGAACTACTTTTTTTAAAAATCAGATTTAAGTTGGGGCACTTGAGTGGCTTAGTCAGTTAAGCATCCAACTCTTGATTTCAGTTCAGGTCTTGATCTCAGGGTGATGAGTTCAAACCCCACTTTGGGCTCCACATGGGGTGAGGAGCCTACTTAAAAAATTAGATATAAGTTTTCAATTATGTTAAATATTCACATGCTTCCAATGTCAAAACTGTAAGATAAGGAATGTATGTTTTTATTTTAATCCCAGTTAGTTATCATACAATGTTACATCAGTATAACAGTCAAAGTATGCTATCAGAAATAAAAAAAAAAAACTCATTAAGAAGAATCAGAAGACAAAGTTGAGGAAATCTTTTAGCAAAAAAGAAAAAGAAAACCAACTAAGTGATTTGAACATTAGGGAAACATACAGGAGCCAATCCTGGAAATTCAATTTTTGAATAACAGGATTTTCAAAAAAGAGAATGGGGAAAATGGAGCAGAAGAAACGATCAATAAAATTATTCAAGATCATTTCTCAGAACTACTTAGCTTGAGTGTCAAGAATGAAAGAACTCGCCCAGTATACAGTGGAATAGATGAATGGGCCCACATCAAAGTATATCATTGTGTAATTTCAGAACACTGGGGAGAAAAAGATTTTTCAGATTTCCAGAAATTTAAAAGAGGTCACATAAGGTGGGTAATTGGATATGTTCAGATTTTGAACAGTGGTACTGAAAGACACTGGTCACTAGAGTAATAGCTTCAAAATCCTGAAGGAAAATAATTTCCAACCGAGAATTTTATACCCAGTCAAACTACATCAAGGATGAATTTTTTTCAGACAAGCACAATCTAAAAAAGAATTACCTGATGATCCATAAGACAGGGAGGCGGGGGCAGAACTACCCAACAAGAAGTAGCAGTGTTATTTAGAAGGCAGGAACAGAGCCAACAGAATCATTAGCTAACAGGAGTAAAATTGGATGCCTCTGGAGAATAAATCAGGTGAGGGGGGACTGCTCTTTTAATTGTGAGAATGTATAATTTTGATAAAAATATTTAAAAATCAGAAAGAGAAGAAATGATTTTAAATAGAAAGATGACTGTTTTGAGGACTGTTTGGAGATGATGTGATTGTTTTGAGAACCATGATGAAAGATACAAAGAAGTAGGACAAAAAGATTCTAAGGTGCTTGAGAACACTGGTCAAGAATGGAAAGTTTAGAGGCACCTTCTTAACCTACTGCACCCTCAACAACTTCTTGACTTGCTCTCCTTCATGGAACAACCTGGAAGTCTTCTGGAAGCAGAGACTCCTTGAAGTTGGATAAAAAGAAGAGCTGTGCCAGAAGAGGTGGCATGGGCCTTTCCTAAATATAGAACTGGGAGATACTCAGAACAAAATTAGAGAAAGGGTGGGTGGGTCATGTTTCAAAGTGAAAGGACCAATGTCTGGGAAATGGGAAGTGGCTCCAAGTATTTGGAGACTAGAAGTATTTCCCGAACTTTGCTTTATCTTATCATCACCTAAGGAGCTTTCAAAAATCAGAGCACCCATATCATAACCCATATCAATTATATCAGACTATCTTGGAGTAGGAATCAGACATCAGGCTTTTAAAAGACCCTATGTGATGCCTATGTGATTCCTATGTGCAGCCAGGTTTGGGAACCACTGGAGTAGTCTGTGTGTAAGGAAGCTGAGGGAAGGGTAGGGCAAAATTGTGGAGTCTCAAATGCCCAGCTACCCAGTCTGATCTGTAGTAGGCAATGGGGGTGCCACTGAAGGATTTTGAACTGGAAATGATGCAATGTGACATTTGGGGATGATTAATGGACAGAAGAAATGGAAGGGACTGAGACTCTAGAAGCAGAGAGACCATTACCTAGATTGACAGGCTAGTTTTTGATTCAGAGTAAGCAGTGCAGAGAAGGACACGGGTTGTACGCGTTCGGTGTGTCCATGTGTCGCCAATTCCTCCCTACCTCATCGGAAGCTGTACTGCCCCTCTCGGAAAGCTCTGTGGTGTTTTCTCTTCCCTGGCATGGAACTGCCCCTCAATGAGTGAGAGAATTGCCAGGAGGCAGTGTAGGCCAAAGCCTTGTCCCATGAGAGGACCTGTGGGCTTTGCTCTCCGATTGGGTCAAATCCCCAGTGTATGGGAAAGTGATCCTGGTACCAGACAAGCTGGGGGCCAAACCCGAGTGGTAGATGAGAGGATGTGCAGCCTACTGTGCTGATAACCGAAGGCGAAATGGCAGCCTGAGGTCCTCCTAACCGTCCCCAACTCTTTCAGTCATCACTGCCCTTCCAGGAGCTTCCCTGGAATTCCACCCGTGGGGAGAGGCTCACTCCTCTGCGAGCACCTTGAACGCTGCTGTGAGCGTCAAGACGTTGGGGCCTCGCTGGACTCTTCCCACCTGAATGCCCAGTGTCCCCATAATGGAGACCCGAGCACACAGTAAGTACTAGACAGCCAGGAAGTGACAGCCCGAGGCGACCGCGGAGTGGGGCACAGTACTGGTTGACCACCGCAGGTGTCTCTAGTTTCTTTGTTGGAGGGACGGGAGGCAAGAGAAGAGGCGAGCCCCGGGCCCTCAGCTGATCTCAGTTTTCCCCACCATCGCGGTGGGCCCAGCCTATGAAACTCCAGGGACCCAAATGTGTCGCAGAGTCCTGTGTGCGCGCTCGGTCCGTGGTGGCAGCCGGCTCGACGAAGCACTCGTTTTTCAAAGGCGGCCAGGAGCCACCCCATTGGAGCACTCTCACGCATGTGGGAGACATCGAAACGCCTCTTTCGAACACGGTGACAAACACGCCCTTCCACCCAGCGGCGACGTGCACGTGACAGTTTTCGGGCTCTGGCAACTACGTGGAAACTTGGAATAGGGCTGCGGCTGCACACAGCCGGGTCTCCGGGGTCCCCGCGCCCCCGCCCCCTCGGCACGGCGGAGGAGCCGCGCCACCGCTGGCAGGGGCCCTGCGCGGCCGCATCTCCCGCCGCCTGCGCTCAGGGCCGCAGCTTTCGGGCTTCCGCACCTCCCGCCGCGCCCTGCCCCAGGGAAGCGGCCCCTGAGGCGGCGGCGGCGGCGGCCCCAGCCATGTGGGACCCGCGGGCAGCTAGGTGCGTAGTGGCGTGGGAAACGCGGAGGGCGCCTCCGACCTGCCCTGCCCCGCGCCTCTTACCGGCGGGAAGCGGCGGCGCGAGGGGGCTGGCGACCCCCGAGGCGGAGGCCGAGCGATCGTCCCCATGGGCCCCGCGGGCTCCGCGGTCATCCAAGGGCCGATCTAGGCCTGGTGCGCGGGGGCGCGCGCGGGGAACGGCTCCGGCCTTCCTGGCCCCGGGGGACGAGGGCACGCGCTGCGACAGGACTGCGGCGGCGCGCGGCCTTCCCGGTCCCCACCCCTGCACCGAAGCTGTGGCTCCCGGGCCCACCTCCCACCTCCCGCGCGGGACCCCGGGGCTGCTAGCAGGTGGCGATGAGCGGGCCAGCGGACGCGCCCCCGGGGCACGCACTCGGGCGGGCAGGTCCGAGCTCGGGGCGGGATTTGCGGGAACTTGGATAGCGCTGGCCGCTGCCGGGCGGGAGGAGGTTCGCGATTCCAGCCCTGGGCAGGCCTCGTCCCCAGCCCGCGAGGTCGCGAGCTGGGCTTGCCAGAAAGGGGCTGTCCAGTCCTCCATTCTCTGCTACAGGAGTGTAGGGGCGGGGTAGCAGCGGGGCCCCGCGTCAGAGAAGTGGAGGGCTCCGCTTGCTAGCGTTTGCAGTAGCGGGCTCCGAGCGAGTAGGCGTGCGGCGCACTCCGCCCACCTTTCCGCGCGCCCCCTGGGAGTCCCCAGCCCGGCTGAACAGCGCGGGCCAGCTCCGCTCCCAGCTGGAGGCGTTTCTGGGAGCCTGCAAGCTTTCGTGCTTCCCAGGAACAATTTCTAGGGAGATGTGCAGTGTGAAAAATAAAGAGAAAATTTTTGAAAAGAATGGGAGAGAGGGGGGCTCCAGAGGTCTCTAGTCCTCGGCCCAGTTGCTGTTGGCCCACTCACTCCTTAGGTGGGGAGAAGGAGCTGGGAGCAAAGGATTCCCAGGGACCAGGTTCCCTCCTCCCTATCCCGCCCCGCCCCCCCCCCCCCCCCCCCGCCCCCAGCCCTTCCGCTGCCTGGTGTTGAGCCTCCCTGGTGCCAAGCACCTCTATGAGACAAAGCTTTTACCCGGATGGCTTGGTCTTTGGTTGAGCATCCTGTTTTGTGCCTTAATGAAAGTCCTACCTTGTAGGAGAGTCAGAAGTTTGTTTTAACTATTTTACACGCTGGTAGACTTATGGGATTGGCTTTTGAGTTCTAAGTAACCTTTGCTGTTCTTGCGTCCGTCCTCCGCAAGGGCTGGAGGTAGGATAGGTGTGTGTGGTATTCATTCCCAGAATAGACTTCCACTGCCTCAGGATGTGGGTTTCCTTGATTTGTCTTTTCTTTCTTCTTCTTTTTTTTAACCAGACCCACAATAGAGACCCGTACCTACTCTCATAAGTATAAAATTGCAACAAGGGCTTTACAGTATTTATTCTCTCTACAGGATGAAGCACAATGATATTTTCTATTCTACTCTATTTTCTGTTGTTTAAAAAAAACTAGTCATAATCCATGAACTTGATGTTGTGATCGACTAATCAGTTTTAGGTGGCAACTGCAAGCTTCCTTTGGGACACCCCAAGAGAGGCTGAGGAAAGCATCAGCATTTCACTGAGGATGCAACTTTGGAAGGGGGGAATTGGTGTAAGAGAGATGAAGGAGGCTGAAATTCCTACCAGGTAAAGGAAATTCATGCTTGGGTAATGAGAGTACCATAGGAAATGGCTGTGTGGTTCCCCCCAGTAGCATCTACAAAGGCAGACCAAGGGATGCTTCTAGTTAATCTAGGTCCATCTGTCTGTTTACACAGAGCTGGCCACCTGGTATGGATGCCAATAGGGCCTTGTAGAAGTTTTGGAGTGATAGGGACATAATAGCTCCTTGGCCTTAGGCCTTTTTTAGGATGCTGGAGGAAAAAGGAAGGAGAGTGATGCCAGCTGCCACAAACTCTGGATTCATGAATTCAAAAGAGTTTTCTTAAAGTCTCTGCTCAGAATTCCACAACTGCAGTGTTAGGAGCAGGGCCGTGAACATTTTATAGATGGAGAAACTGAAGCCCATCACCCATTAGTCATTACAGCTAAATAAGGGTAGCTCTGGGATTAGACATCTGTTGTCTTGCTTTCCCAGCCCATGGCTCTCAGGGACCAAACAAAGAATTTGCCCTTGCTGAATTCTTAAACTTCTTTTTGCTGATGAGGTCTGCTTTCCTGGGTTGCTGCCAAAGACCCATTTCTTTTTCTTTTCTTTTCTTTTTAAAAGATTTTGTTTATTTATTTGTCAGAGAAAGAGAGACACACACAGAGAGAGCACAAGCAGGGGCAGAGCCAGGCAGAGGGAGAAGCAGGCTTCTTGCTGAGCGAAGAGCCCTATTTGGGACTTGATCCCAGACCCTGAGATCATGACCTGAGCCAAAGGCAGATGCTTAACCGACTGAGCCACCCAGGCATCCCCAAAGACCCATTTTTATGACACATACTATCTTATTATTAATTATTTTTGTTTCTTGGAATGATGACCCCCCCTTCTTTTTGCTTAGATTTCCCCTGCATGTGCTAGGCTCAAGAAATGGTTTACTGGCAGTAAATTGTGACAATTATAAGATTCCCCCTCATTTATTTTTTTACTTATTTCTAAAAGATTTATTTATTTATTTGAGAGAGAGACAGAGCACAGGGGGAAGGGGCAGAGGGTGAGAGAATCTCAAGCTGACTCCCTGCCAAGTTTGAGCCTGTCACAGGGCTTGATCTCACAACTCTGAGATCACGAAATCAAAAGTCTGAAGCTTAACTGACTGAGCCACCCAGGCACCCCAAGGTTCTCCCTCATTTATTTTCCATCTCTCGGGATCACTGCCCCTCCCCGTCTTTTCAAGTCTATAGCTGCTGACTTTATTTATTTATTTATTTATTTATTTATTTATTTATTTATTTACATTAGGTATGGCCCCATCTTTCATCTCATAGACTTAGCTGCCACTAGGAAAACGTCACAGAGGAGTTTTCTGGACTATAGTACCACCTTCCTTTTATCCTCTCTAGCTACCAAAGACAAATGCTTTAAAAATCATTTTACACATATACTTTTTTTTTTTTATCAAAACATTTGGTGGACATCTGCCATATCCTAGTCACTATTTTAAGGGCTTTCCTTATATTTTGGCATTTATCATATGCTACCTCTATAACCTCATTAAATGTCAAATAAGATTTAAAATTGTATTGAAGGTGGAGACCATGTCTTAGACACCTGTGAATCCTTTTCTGTTTATAGAATGGGTAACAGCATTTTGTACATATGTGTGTTAAGAGTTAATTTGATGATGGAAAACAAAAATAAATCAAAGTCTTTTCTCCAGAGTGAGGTATGCAAAGTTAGATCAGTTATGTTTTTTTTTTAATTTTCTATTTGATAAATAGAAACCATTTCTCCCATCCTCCTTCAACCATTTCTCCCATCCTCCTTACCCACCTCTGGCAACCACCGATCTATTCTCTGTATCTATGAGCTTTTTTTTTTTTTCTCTAAGATTCCACATATAAGAGAGATCATACAATACTGCAGATTTTTTTAGTAGCTAACGTGGAGCCTGTAGGTCCTGTTTTTGAGGAAGGTAAAGTGACCCTCTGGATGTTTTTAAGAACCGTAGTGGAGGTTGGGGTGGGGGCCTCTAGCTATTGTCGAGAGTATGGCATTGTTTCATTTGACCTGAGGACTAAGCTCTCCTCTGCCTTTCCAGTTGGGGAAGTGGAGCTGACACTGGCTTGCCTCTGGTTTTCCAGTCAGTGACACATGGGCTCATGGCTTTGGTAATAAGTTTCCTTGGGGGGCAGCCTGAAGTTCTTACGGCCATCAAATCCTTGTTATAACAAATCTTTACAAGAAAGAGGAAATTGGGGAAACGGACAGTTTCCTTAGCCAAGATGACACTTCAAGTTAAAGTGGAGATTGATGACGGGGACAGTGGCAGTGGTGGGAGGAACGTTCAGGTTTAAACTTAAAAGGATTGAACCAGGTAAACAGACATCTTGGGACCCCAAAATGTCACAGTGCCCAAACCAAGAGCAGTGTTCTTTTGGTCAGTGTGGTTGTCCATTCTGCCTGACCAGACATTTTTCTTGGTCTCAACATTCATATGTAAGAAGTGCCTTGTTTCCTTGTTCTTGTCGAATATCTGGAAAGCTGAATGAACCTTACCTATGGTACCTTGGACCCAGTTTACCTGAACTGACTATCTTTTGCCTAGTCAGTATCAGTGCCCACCTGCACTCACCATGACGTGTTTACCTGAGTTTTTGTGAGCCTGGCAAGCTGATGGGACTCTGTCTTTCAGAAGCAGGCCACGTCTAAATTTGGCTCTGTCTGTGTTGAAATTCTAACACCACATAGACTGAGATGTGAGATGTTTTTATTTTGAAGCACTGGGTCTTCTTATCAATGGGATAGCATTTAGAAAGGGAACAAGATTGCTAACCCTGGAAAATGCTGATGATATTTTGGGGGAAGCCAGGCCAGCATGACACAACACAGAAAATACAGAGAATTACAGTGTCGTACTGGGCAGTTTCACTCCCCATGACAGGAATACTTGGCTCACAGCCTTGAACGGGAATGAGCTTCATATTCAGCTGTGGCCTCTAGAGCTCCTCACCTTTGGGTCAGCTCATCCTCTGTCCTTTGGGATCCACTCTCCCTGGAGGCTCAAAAATTGGTAATTTTGAGGGCTCACTCAAGTCTAATCTTATTGGCCAGAGACCAAGAGTCCTTATAGTTTGGCCCTCAGACTTTCTCTCTGATAGGGCCTTTCTTCTCCCCTCAGGGTCTTACCTATTCTCCCCTCTTTTTGCTCTTCACTCTCTAAGTCAGTTCTCCTCATAGACTGAGGGCCCTCCATTGGCCTCTGGAGGATGTAAAGATATGAGCTGGAGGTGCTTCTTGTGACGCTAGAACAGAGTTCATGCCAGGCAGGCCCATGAGGAGGCATCTGTGGAGATGTAGACAGACATGCTATGACAGTTGCCAGCTCCTGAATCCTTCCCAGGAGGAAGCAGGGCAGGTTAACGTTGAACCATGTCTGGGCAGACGAAGAGAACTTCCAGTGGGCAGACTGAGGGGTGCCAGGAGGGAGAGAGAGACAGTCCAGGTAAAAGAAACAGCTTCTTATCATGAATAACAGTAAGCAAAAGGGCTTAGACTCTAAAGATGAATATAATAGTAGTAACAATAATAATAACAGTTGACCTGGAGCCAGGATTTACATAGGGTATGTTTCAGATATTCTCTTTGATGATTGTTGTGGAAGGACTATGAGCAGCCCCCATTTTACAGACGTCCCTGCACCAGAATGTAAGCTTCTGGGCAGCTGTGTTTTGGTCGGTTGCGCTCATCCATGCATCCCAGGCATCCTGCAGCATTACAGCACACATTAGGCAGCTCATGAGTGTTGACCAACAGAGGAAACAGAGAGTCCAGTCATAGAGGTGGTGCTCAGTCTACTGACTGAGCTGTCCCTGTTTTCCTAGGCTTATGTGGTACTGGGCCTCGATCTCACATTTTTGGCTCGATCTCACATTTGACTCGATCTCACATTTTTGGCCTTTCTCATACGAGGAGGACACACTCATATCTTTATATTCTTTCTGGCATTAGCTCCAGCACTGCAGAGGCATATGAAAAGGAGGGAGCCAGAAGAATTTAGGGTTATGTGGCTACAACATGGTAGGCATACTGGGTTGGAGAATACTAGAAAGCTAAGATGAAGAGTGTGTGTGTGTGTGTGTGTGTGTGTGTGTGTGTGTGTAACTGTTTTATTTAGAAGGCTGAGACTGTGGATGAATAATTGTTCAGGTTGGCCAAAGTTCATACTTTTTTCAAGGCCAAGTTCAAGTTCCCCGTGTTTCAGGAATCTGTTAAAGGGTGTTAGAGGCGAGGTTAGAACTCAGTTCCTCCTAGCACTGCTAAGGGACCTCCCTTCACCAGGTGTGCCTTTCAGGGTCCCTGTCTGAGGGAGACTGTTTTGTTTACGGGGAGCTCCTGGGCACCTCTGGGCCCTTCCCCAGGTTGGTGTTCTAACCCTCTGCTGGCTTTGTCTTGCCTTCCAGATTGAGGGGGAAGCAGACAACTGTGGTATTGAGGGTGGGAGTAGAATGGGGGCCATAAACTAGCATTTAAATGATTAAAGAGAGGCTTGGGGGTGGATCTGAAGGAGAAGATGACAGGACTTCTTGTAACCAAACTCCAAGCTTTTCTTTGAATGAGAAAGCACCATTTTCCAACGGCTGTCATAGGAGGGCCCTGTGTCCTCCTTGGGGGCTGCCCCTGACTTCACAACCATCTCTAGCTCCCAGGGGCTCCAAAAGAGAGTGGGAAAGCTAACTGAGGGGAAATATGGCAGTTGTTAGGGGAGCCTGGATTTAGCACAGACCTTGAGTCAGGATTTGTGAGTGACCTGTGCTGGCCAGTGCTTACCTTCCTCATCTGTCTTGAGGCAGAGTGTGTGGAATGCTCACTTTTCAGTTTCCTTCAGGTTTGCTTTTATAGATACTTTATTTATTTATTTTTTTAAGATTTTATTCTTAAGTAACCTGTATACCCAATGTGGGGCTCGAACTTGCAACTGAGATTAGGAGTTACCTGCTCTACTGACTGAGCCAGCCAGGTGTCCCTGGACTTGATTTTAATTTTGAAGGCCATCCTTTCTGTTTTCTCCCAATCACTCTCACCCTTTCTACATCCATCTTCTCTGAAGGGTTGTGAACACAGATTTTGGTATCAGACTTGCCTTTGTACCTTGCTTGGAGAAGTCCCTTCCCCTTGATGAAAGCGGTTTCCTGACCTGTACTATTGGGGTAAAAATCATACCTCTCTCACTAGCATTGTTAGGGATGTTCCATGAGAAAATGCCCAAGAAGGGCTTAGCACAGGGCCTGGCATGTCACAAGTGTTCAGTAAATTTCAGCTGTTATTACACGGTTGCCTCAGATTACTCTCATTCAAATAGCAAAATGGAAGGGTGCCAGTCTGTGCACACACTGAGGAGAAGTCATGCCCATCATGGGCTCCCAGCTGGGAGGGAGGTCAAGTGATTGGGACCCCACTTCAGAACTAGGAGTTGTAATTGATCCATCTTTGCCCTTAGCAATATTTCTTGAGTACCTTCCAGGAACCTGACGTGATTTTAGGAATTTGGAATGTCTACTCTCCAAGCTCATTCTATCTGCACACCATCCAAAGCTACAATGTACTGGAAGGCTCTTGGCTCATCCTTTTGCAAGAATGGCATTCTTTAGTCTGAGTTTACATTCTTTCTCCTTTTTTGGGGGGGCAGTTAAAAAAATCCCTTCTTTTGTGAAATTATGGGGGCAGTAGATGGTATGCCTTTAAACATTTTTTTTAAATTGTGGCACCTGGGTGGCTCAGGTAGTTGGGCGTCTGCCTTTGGCTCAGGTCATGATCGCCAGGTCCTGATCTCCAGGTTCTGGGATCCAGCCCCATGTCAGGCTCCCAGCTCAGCGGGGAGTCTGCTTCTTCCTCTCCCTCTGCCTCTTCTCCTGCTTGTGCTCTCTCTGTTTCAGTCTCTGCATTTCTCTCAAATGAATAAATAAAAAAATCTTTAAAAAATAAAATTTTTTTAAATTAAAAAAATTTAAAATAAACTGTGCCCAATGTGGGGCTTGAAATCATGACTCTGAGATCAGGAGTCACATGCTCTAGTGACTGAGCCAGCCAGGAGTCCCCTGATTGTCAGCTTTTAAAAAAATGTCTTGGGGTCCCTGGGTGGCTCAGTTGTTAAGCTTCTGCTCAGGTTCTGATACCAGGGTTCTGGTATCGAGTCCCACACAGGACTCCCTGTTCAGTGGGAAGCTGCTTCTCCCTCTCCCACTCCCCTGGCTTGTGTTCTCTCTCTCACTGTCTCTCTCTGTCAAATAAATAAAATCTTTTAGAAAAATGTTCTTATTTGGTAAAATAAAGAGTTGGCAAGTCTATTTATGTTTTCTTCACTCACTTTCTCTCTTTCTCCTTTTTAGAGAGGGAGATTGTGTGTATGTGTGAATTGGGGGGAAGGGCAGAGGAAGAGGAAGATTGAATCTCAAACTGAGCACAGAGCCTGGTGCTGGGCCCTATCTCGGGACCCTGAGATCATGACCTGAACCAAAATCAAGAGTTGGAGACTTAACTGACTGAGCCACCCAGGCCCCCTGGCATCCTTCAGTTTCTTTTCTGTATGTGTAAATGTTTGTTTGTCAGTTCCAAAGCCTAGGAACCACTGATCTATAGGATTATTCTTTGCTTTCAGTATTTCTGAATTTTCAGGAATTTAATTTCACATAGGTATCTATGGCCCTGTGTTCTGTCTGTTGAATTTGCAACAGATGCTTATAAATTTGTTTTCCCCAAGGAGCCAACAACTTTGCAGATTTTGGTTGGACTTGTTGGACTGGTTGTTTCTGGTTTGTCCTTTAGGTGGTTGGCTTTTATTAAACGTATGTCCTTCTCCAAGGGAACAGCTGACATTGTTGGCTTTCTAGGAGATGGTCAGAAATCTGAAACCAGGAGCGAAATTGTCTAGTTCAAATTAAACTCCAGAACCTTTCTTCCTTTCCCATTCCTCCAGCTTAATCTGATGAGAAAAGAGATAGCTAGAAAGTCATTGATTCATTTAACAATGCTGAGCCCTTGATTGCAGACACAATAAGACTCGGTAAGACTTAGTTTCTGCCTGAAGAGTCTAGTCTACTAGACTAGCAGAAAAGCAGGAGAAAGCAGAAAACCTAGCATTGAGTGCGAAGCATAAAGGCTATGTGGGAGATGTATGTCGAGAGCAGTAGATCATAACTCACAGTGTTAAACCATATAAAAGTTGCACACAGGGTCTGAAACCTTTGGGAACTTTCATGGGAAGGATGCCCGATAGGAGGTGGGATGGGAGATCCTGGATGGACTTGGGGACCATCTTGTCAATGGTGGTGATGAGGCTGAGCTGGAGCTGGGTGAGGCTGGGGGAGGATCACAAGGCAGACACTGTAGGAACCCAGACCAATGGGGAAGATGTCTCTAGAGGGTATGTGTGACTCAGACTTGGAGACAGCTGTTCTGGGGCCTGGGTGCTTCTTAGGGATGATGAAACTGAAGGAGAGGTGGGGATCATTTGCATGGTCTTCAGCCTGTTGTTTTCTAGTTACCGCACTTCTGGGGTTTGTGTTTGGATGGACAAGTTGATTTTTGGCCCAAATCTTTGGTGTGCAACTGGGAATGGCACATAGGAATCATTTGGGGCATGGATGTGAGCCACCTAGAGTGAATGCTGGGGGAAGGATTCTGAGGCCTTGTCAGGCCCTGTAGGAAGGAATACTGTGAGTGGAGATGTCTGGGGTGGGGTGGGCGCAGGACACCCCTGATATAGACCTTCGTCTAATGTGAACCTGCGGAGAAGGATGAAATGGGCAAGCCACTCTCATTTCCTCCTTTTCCAATGATGCAAATAAAAACTCACATTGTTTAGGGAAAAGGAGGAAAGTTCTAGAAGGTTGTTGATGTCTTTAGTAACTAGGGAAGGGATAGGGAAGTAGCTGGGGCTCAGAGGCAGGGGAATGTGGAGGGAGCCCCTCTTCTGCTCTCTCTGGGTGTAGGCATTATATGTTCTCAGTCCAGAGTGGCTTCTTCTGAGGGTGGGGGATAAGGCTGTACCCCTATGGAGCCTCCCATGTCAGCTGCCACTACCAGAGGAGGCTCTTCCCAAAGTTCTGACTCAAAAGTCCCAGAGAAGTGTTCTGTCAGGGAACTCTGGCCCGCAGGTCTGGCACAGAGAGCATGTGGCGGGCCCTGGGGCCTACCTCTGTGCACCTCACACCTCCCCTCAGGCCTCTGTGGTGAGCTGAGCAGCCATCCCAGAGTGTGCTTACCCTGGTGACTGCCCAGCTGATAAGGGTTTATGAGGGCCTGTAAGCAGGAGGCGGCCCCTCCTTTTCAAAGGAACCATCACAGTAGGGAAAGCTTGGGGCCATTTTCAGATCTATAGTGCAGATCCTCTCCCACTTCTCATCCAAGGAAGGCCCGGAAGCTTAGATTTTCTCAGCTGTAGCGGTTTAACCGACTGTTAATTTCAGGGAACCCCTGTCAAAACAGGCCAATACTAGGCCTGTGTTTTTTACCAAATATTTTCTCTTTGCTGGGTAAACAAAGCAAAGGTTCTGTAAATGTTGCAAGGATTACACTCAAATAACCTACAGAGGTTGTCACGGCCAGTACCACTAACCAGAACCTTTGCAGACCAGGGGCAAGACCTGGCTTTTGGTTTCTGCTTTCCTGCCCACCCACAGTGCTGTGGACCACGGTGCCAAGGTGGAGGCTGGGAACTCAGCCTGGGTTTCAGCTCTGGTGCTCACTAAGTGGGACTGTGGTCAGGCCCCTGAATTTTTGAGCCTTGGCTTCCTTGCTCCGGAAATTTTAGTCCTTAATAAAGTGAGGTCTTTCTTTCTTTTTTTTAAAAGATTTTATTTATTTATTTGACAAATACAGATCACAAGTAGGTAGAGAGGCAGGCAGAGAGAGAGAGGGAAGCAGGCTCCCTGCTGAGCAGAGAGCCTGATGCGGGGCTCCATCCCAGGACCCTGGGATCATGACCCGAGCCGAAGGCAGAGGCTTTAAACCACTGAGCAACCCAGGCGCCCCAGGTGAGGTCTTTCTGATAATAAAAGCCTCACTTTATTAAGTCCTTTCTATGCATATGGTTCTGTGAGCATATTCAGAGAGGTGTCACCTTCATTTCCTAGGGCTACAGGAACAAATGACCACATCCTGGGTGACTTACCTCAACAGACAGTTCATTCTGTCATTGTTGGGGAATGTTTTCCCCTTTCCCAGACCTGCTCCCCAGAGATCACTACTCTTGTTCACTTCTTAAGGCCTTCCAGAAATTCTCTCAGTAGGTCAAGTGTGTACACACACATACACCCTTAAGCTCCCCAAGTACCTCTACAAATTGGTCTCCAGGTTACTTTATCCACATCTGTTGCGCACCTTGACATGGCTTCCTCTTACTTGGATCAGCTTCATGGTTTTAACAACTGTATCGTGGTCTGCAGTCAGCCATACCTTCCTTTGTATAAAGGTCTCCACCTATCGGACTTTTGGATCTGTATCACAGTTCTGCTTTCACAAAGGACGAGGCAGTTAATATCCTCAGGTACGTGAAAGAAACATGTTTGTAGAATACACATCCATTTAGCTAACTAGCTAGTGGGGAAGTATGTGCATTTTTTCCCCTAGACAGACGACCCCCACTTTACCTGGCCATCAGCTCTGTGTGTGACTCTCCACCCATCATCTCACTGACTCAAGATGTTTTGGGGGCTTTTTGATGTACAAGAGCTTTTAATTTTTAATGAATTCTTGTCTATGGTTTCTGCTTTTGCTATCATTAGAATGGCCTTCTTGAGTGTGAAGATTACATACAGTATTTTTCATTGCATTAAAACTTTTTTTAATTTATCGAACTCAAGAATCCAAAAATATAAAAGTTTCCCATGGAAAGGAGAGAGTAGGTCTCCCTTCTCAGCCCTTTGCCCCATCCCCCAATAAAGATAAATAATTTTATTTCTGGTGGATCCTTCCAGAACTTTTTTTTTTTTTTCTGGAACTTCTTTATGCACATGTAGGCAAATGCGAATATAAATTCTTATTCAACTCTTCCCTCTATTTTTTTTAAACTTGTACAAAAGGTAAGGTGATATACACACTATTCTGGATTTGTTTTTTCTCAAATATATTTTGGAGATTATCCCAGATCAGTACATGGAAAGCATCTTCATTCTTTGTTTTTCTTTCTTTCTCACTTTTGTAAGACTTTGTTGTGGAGGCTACACTGCAATTTATGAAACCAATCTCCTGCTAATGGGCATTAATGTTGGTCCTACTTTTTATAATTACAACTTGGCAAGTGAATAATCTTGTACATTTTCCATTTCCGGTATGTGCAATCCATCTGTAAGACTGGTTTCCAGAAATGGAATTGCTGGGTCAGAGGCTGTATGTATGTGTCACTTGGTTCAGTATTCTCAAATTTCTTCCTAGAGCTGTTGCAGATGATCTAAAATTTGTACCTACATTTTCTCTCACTGCCTTTATGGTTTCTTTCTCTCAATGGTTTTTTAAAAAGTGAGATATTTGCATGTAATGAAAGGCACAGATTTTAAGTGTACTGTTCAGTGAGCTTTAATATAGAACATTTTCATTCTCCCCAAAAGTGCAATCATTCCCCTTTCCAATCAATATCCTTCCCTCCCTAGGCAACCGCTGTTCTGCTTTCTGAGATTTACCAGTTCTAGAACTTCATCAAGCGGAACCACACAGTAGACATTCTTTGGAGTCTGGCTTCTTTTGCTCTTCATACTATTTTTAAGGTTCTGTATGTTGCTGTGCCTTTTATTACACAATCTGTATTGGTTTTCTGTTGGTGCCATGACAAACGACCACAATCTTAGTGGCCACTTAAATGAATTGGGTCACAGTTGGGAGGTCAGAAGTCTGGGTTAACTGGACAGGTTCCACAAGGCTGAAGTCAAGGTGTTGGCTGGCTGGGCTCTTACTGGGTGGGTCTCTGAAGAAGCCTTCTACGCTCCTTCACATTGCTGGCAGCACCCAGCTCCTTGCAGCAGTAGTATTGAGGGCCCTGGGCCCTCATTGACTGCCACTCAGGAGCCTCTCTCAGGTTCCAGTGCCACCTGCCTTCCTCTTGAAACTGCCTACTGTCCATCGTCAAGGCAGTCAGTGATGAGTCTGAAGGTTCTCGAGTTTCACATTTTCTGCTGCATCTCTCCTGCCTTCTTCCAGCATCTTCTTGACTCCAGCCAGAGAAGGTTTTCTGCTTTTCAGTGTTCATATGATCAGGCTGTGTTCTCCCAGGGAATCCAGGATGATATCCTTGTCCAAAGGCCTGTAAACTTAATCACATCTACAGAGCCCCTTTTGCATTCACAGGTTCTGGGGTTTGGGGCACAGACATTTTTGCGAGGGGTGTGTGTGTTTCCTGTGTGGCCTACCACGTTCCAGATATACAGCCTATTGTACCCAACCAATTCATTCATTTCCTATCCATTAAAAAGTCGTCTTTATCACACGTGGAGTTCTTTCATAGTATATATTTGTTTCTGGGTATTCTGTTTTGTTCCGCTGGCCTGCCTGTTCTCACATTAGTATCATCCTTTAAAAATTAGTATGTTTTAGGGGTGCCTGGGTGGTTCAGTGGGTTAAAGCCTCTGCCTTCGGCTCAGGTCATGATCTCAGGGTCCTGGGATCGAGCCCCACATCGGGCTCTCTGCTCAGCAGGGAGCCTGCTTCCTCCTCTCTTTCTGCCTGTCTCTCTGCCTACTTGTGATCTGTCTGTCAAATAAATAAACAAAATCTTTTTAAAAATAAAAATTAGTAAGTTTTATAAAAACATTTTATTTATTTTTAAAGAAATTTTATTTATTTATAAATAAATAATATTATTTATTATTATTATTTATTATTTAATTATAAATTTAAGAAAATTTATTTATTATTATAAATATTATTTATTTACTTATATTTATTTATTTATTATATATAAATATATATATTTAAGGGGGAGCGGCAGAAGGAGATGGAGAAGTGGTCTCTCCACTGAGGAGGGAACCTGACGTGAGGCTCAATCCCAGGCTCTGGGATCATAATCTGAACCGAAGGCAGATCCTTAACCGACTGAGCCACTCAGATGCCCCTATAAAAACATTTTAAAATGGTAGAGAAAATTTTCTCTAGGTACTTCTTTTTTTCCCCTACAGAATATATTTCTGTGTGGTATAACCCTGATTGTCACAGATGACCCATCTTCAGGCTTTTGTGTATTTCCCTAAATTGTGTGCTTCACAGAGCAGGTACCATCTGATTCAGTGTCCTCAGAATGGCTCTCCTCAGGGGCTAGGCTGTGTGCGTGTAGAAGATAATTCAACATTTCATGTATTTATGTTTGAAACCGGAGCTTCTATTTCTGTAATGCAAGGTCAGGTTTGACTAAAACTTTGGTGTTGACTTTCCCAGTGATTTCCTCCCATGGAGTCTGTCTGCCTTTTGACTGTGTCTTATAGTGGCCCATTTCTCTCCATCTTGCCCGCAGCCAGCATGAGGCAGTTAGTTTTTATTAATCCCCCGCTCACAACCCTCTAGCTCTGTACTGTCCAGCATGGCAGCCACAGGTCACCCGTGGCTGTATTCATTAAAGTTGGTGAAAATTAAATAAAATAAACAATTCAGTTCTTCAGTTGGACCAGCCGCGTTTCAAAGGTGTAATAGCCACATGTGGCTAGTGGCTACTGTATTGGATAGTACAGAGCAGAAGATTCCCATCATCACAGAAAGTTGTAATGGACAGTGCTGCTTTCCCAGTTGCATTCAAGATGAATTCTAGAGCCCTCGGATGGCCTTCATGATTCCAGGTTGTCCATATCTTGGTAGCCATTACCTCCTCCCCAGCCTGACTTCTGTTCCCTACCCCGTGGCACTTCTTGAACTGTGAAGCTCAGGGACTTTGCATATACCGTTCCCCTTGCCCTACTCTTCACTGGGCCAACTACTCATTTTTTGGATCTTGGCTTAAATGTCACTTTCAAGAGAGACCTGCCTTGCTCCCCACATTCTAAAGTTATATTATCCTTTCATGTGTTTTCTTATACCTTCTACTTTTTCTGCTCCAGAAGAAAATTCCGTCAGCTATAATATTTGTGTGATTATTTATTTAATGTCCATCTCCCTCACAGACAATACACTTCTTGAAGGTGGGATAGTGGTGGTCCTTTCACCATCAAACCCCTGATGCCCAGGACAGTGCCTAGCACAGGGTAAATTCCATGTCACTATTAAAGTTGGAGTATTTTGAAAGTTCTAGATCCTCTTGAGAGGCAGAAATATGTTGGGTGAGTAAGTGAAAATTTCATCAAAAGAGGCATAGATTTAAAAGCAGTCAAGAGACCCTACATATTAGGAAGGTAGTTACTTATAGTGTTTACTTTTTTGTTGGGACTATGGCTTTTAGGATATAAATTTTACAAGGGTGGTTTGGAGCTGGACTAGTCAACTGGTTTTCAAATCACCATCTTGACTTTGGTGTACATGTAGTTGGGGGTAAATGAGGCTATAAATTAAGGTGGAATAATTTACAATTGGTAGATTAAGGGGACTGGCTGGATTGGGACAGCCCTGGGTTTATGGCAGGCCACTGAGGTGGGCTTTGGTGGGTTAGGGCAAGCTGGTGAGACAGCTGAGATTGGGGGAGAAGAGGCAACACGATGGTCTCATCTTTGTTGTTCTATTTAAAACACCCAGGCAGGAAAAGCTTGGGCCCAACACTTCATAATTTTCCACAGGCCTTTTGAAAAAATGTGAGTTTCTTAAGAAGACCTCTATGCTTCTTCTGCGTTTACATCCATTCCCTTAGGAAAAATGAAAGAAAGGCAAAGAAAACAATGAATGAGTTCTGACTTTCCATTTCTTTCTTTCTTCCTTCCTTCCTTTCCTTCTTCCTTCCCTTTCGTTTTCTTCCTTCCTTCCTTCCTTCCTTCCTTTCTTTCTTTCTTTCTTTCTTTCTTTCTTTCTTTCTTTCTTTCTTTCTTTCTTTAAGTAGGCTCCCTGCTTCAGCACAGAACCTGACATGGGGCTTGAGCTCACAACCTTGAGGTCAAGACCTGAGCTGAAACCAAGTGTCAGATGTTTAACTGAGCCACCAGGTGCCTCCCGACTTTGGATTTTTATCCCAGACCGTCTGTGGCTGCCTTCTCCCTTGTGGGGAGTAGGAAGGAGTCAGTTCTCAGAACTGTTCTCCTTGGTCTCAGTTTGGAACTATCTCTATCCTCAGGATTCCAGAGTTCATCTTAGATCATTGACAGCTTTTGGGGTCTTTTGAAAGGATTTTAATAAAAAAGGAGAAAAAACCCTTCAAAACAAGGAAAGTGAATTTTCTATGAAGATTTCAAGTAGCACTCAGATCATGTATGAAGGTGAAGCCTCTCTTGTCCCTTTTAGTGGCCTCAAGCCCACCACTGTTTGCAGGTTTCACTTGATTCCTCTAAGTTGGTTACAGAATTTCATGTGGTTATACAGAAGTAATAAAGGCCACAACAATCTGAAACTGAACAACCTGAGTCTGCTCAGTTTGTGTCTCTTGTTTCGAAATCTACTGAGTGCATTTGTGTTTTTCTTGCTTCTGACTTCCTTGGGCATGAGGTGTCCCCCCAACCGGACCCTGAATTCTGATAGGGACACAGCGAAAGTGACTGGAAGCCAGCAGCACAGCTGTGAAACCATGTCTACTCTTAGCTTTCATACCACCAACAAAACTGGAAGTGAGTGCTGGGTACCAGCCAAATCATCACATGCCTTGGGGACTGACTGGGTGCTGACCTGTGAGCCCCTGTCTTGGCCTTTCAGAGTATAGTTTGTTTGTTTATTTACTATTTTAAAAGATTTTATTTATTTGACAGAGAGATAATGCAAGAGAGGGAACACAAACAGGGGAATTGGGAGAGGGGGAAGCAGGCTTCCCACCGAGCAGGGAGTCCAATACGGGGCTCCATCCCAGGACCCTGGGATCATGACTTGAGCCGAAGGCAGACGGAGTCACCCAAGTGCTCCCAGGGTATAGTTTAAAGTCACACCATCGGGTTTGAATTCTAGTGCCACTGCCTTCTAGGTAACTGTGGCAAGTAGCCCCAGTTTTCCTGTATGTCAATATGGGAAAATCATGACTACTTCATGGGCTTTCTCGTAAGAATAGAGTGGGATGACTGACATAAAGCACGTAGTAGGTGCTCAGTACCTATTGGCCATCAAGCACATTGTCATTACCACTTGTATCCAACATTTCATCTTATAAATAGACAGACTGGTTGTTAAAAAAAGAAAAGTTTTGACAACTGAGTCCTCTGTGTTCTAAGGAAGAGATGTAAAGCGTTCTTCCCTATAATGAGAATGTGACTGCCAATAAATTCTATTAAGAAGCAAAAAGCCTGGGCACATAAGTGGCTAAGCCAATCTTTTCACTGCTGTGTGGGCCCCCTGAATAGCTTTAACTGTGAGACTAATAAAAATGATAGGAGAGTTAAAAAAAAAAGAAGCAAAAAGCCTTAGGGTGGTTGGTAATCCCCCTATTTCCTGTGACGTGATTTTACCAAGAAAAAGCAGAAACAAGAGAAGGAATGCCTTTGATGTTTGCTCACCTAACATTAAGAACTCACTCTTGGTGTCTAGAGGAGTATGAAAAAGCCCCAAATTCTGACTTGGATAGTTTTTATTGTATTTGTAAATACAGTGGAAATGTTTTGTGTTTGAGTTCTTCAATTAAGCCCTTAAAGAGTTCTTCAATTGAGTTATTCAATTGAGTTCTTCAATTAAGCCCTCATTTTAATAACATTTATGTTCTGATTATTAATGTTGCCCATCGTTGAGCAGTTGAAAATTCAGAAAAGCATAAGAAAGAAAATTAAAAACCTGCCTAATCCCAATGGTGTGGCTGTTAGTTAACATTTTGGCATATTTTCAATATATTATATGTGTTTAAAATTCAATTTGTGGGGTGCTTGGGTGGTTCAGTTAGTTAAGTGTCTGCCTTTGGCTCATGTCATGATCTGGGGGTCCTGGGATCAAGCTCTGCATTGGGCTCCCTGCTCAGTGGGGAGTCTGCTTTTCCTTCTCCCTCTGCCCTACCCCCTGCTTGGGCTCTCTCTCTCTCTCCCAACTAAATAAATAAAATCCTTTAAAAATTTCAATTTGGGATTATATACCTATTAGTGTACTTTTCATTTACTAACTTAGCCAGTCATTAAATATTCTTTTACAACATGACTTTTGAAATAGCTCTGTGGCGTTCTACCGTATGGCTATTCCATAACTGATTCAAATCCATTATGAGTTATAGGATATTTAGGGTTATTTCCACTTTTTCAGTGTGGCAAACATCCCTGAGTCTAAATATATCTGTGAAGTGGTATATTTCTTCTGTAAGCAGCATATAACAGCCCCCCAAATTAGGGGTCATTTTTGGAAGTATTTTTCAGTGATATGTTGCTGTTGTAATTCTTCATTTCTTTGCTTACCAGTGAGATAGACCCTGCTTATCCACTCTCCACATACTTAGAAATTACTTGTATTTCTGTGTGGATTTTGTGTTTAGGGCCTTACACATTTAGGACAAATTCTTAGCCTTTTCTTGCAGTGGAAAGGTATTTCTAAAAAGAGGCATATTGGGGTGTTAGGCTGGTTCAGATGGTAGAGTATGCGAATCTTGACCCTGGGCTCATGAGTTTGAGCTCTACCTTGAGCATAGAGATTACTTCATAAAAAATTAAAAGAGGCATATTATTTTTTTAAAAAGATTTTATTTATTTATCAGAGACAGAGCTCACAAGGAGGCAGAGAGGCAGGCAGAGAGAAGAGGAAGCAGGCTCCCTGCTGAGCAGAAAGCCCGATGTGGGGCTTGATCCCAGGACCCTGAGATCATGACCTGATCCGAAGACAGAGGCTTTAACCCACTGAGCTACCCAGGCGCCCCAAAAGAGGCATATTATTTTTTATTTATTTATTTATTTATTTATTTTTTTAAAAAGATTTTATTTATTTATTTGACAGAGAGAGATCACAAGTAGACGGAGAGGCAAGCAGAGAGAGAGGAAGGGAAGCAGGCTCTCTGCTGAGCAGAGAGCCCGATGCGGGGCTCGATCCCAGGACCCTGGGATCATGACCTGAGCTGAAGGCAGAGGCTTTAACCCACTGAGCCACCCAGGTGCCCCGAGGCATATTATTTTTTAAAAGATTTTATTTATAGGGCGCCTGGGTGGCTCAGTGGGTTAAAGCCGCTGCCTTTGGCTCAGGTCATGATCCCAGGGTCCTGGGATCGAGCCCCACATCGGGCTCTCGGCTCTGCAGGGAGCCTGCTTCCTCCTCTCTCTCTGCCTGCCTCTCCGCCTCCTTGTGATCTCTGTCTGTCAAATAAATAAATAAAATCTTAAAAAAAATAAAAAAAATAAAAGATTTTATTTATAAATGTATTTGAGAGAGAGAGGGAGGGAGCGAGTAGGAGAGCACAAGCAGGGGAAGTGGCAGAGGGAGAGGGAGAATTAGGCTCCCCGTTGAGCAGGGAGCCCAAAAGAGGCACATTAATCTTTGTTAGTTGTTATTGGTGATTTCTTTTTCCTAGTTGTTTGGTCATGGCCAGTGTAAAAAATTGGACAGACAGCTGACAGCACTCGGAAGAGAAACATATTTATATCTGTAGCCAATCAACTCTTGAACATTTTTTCATGTTCTATTCAGTCATCTTGTGTAAATTCAAGTCATGCAATTGAGAGATTATTTAATGGCAGGTATAGATGGAATTTTGTACTCTGAGTTGTTTAGGAACCGTGAGCCTCATTCAGATTCAGCTCTGGCTGAGGGACGCAGCACCGTTCCAAAACCCCATCCTTGATAAGCTCATGTGGGTTTAAAATAGGCCACCACTTACATCTGCTTGGATCCGCTTTCCCCATCCCAAAACCCCTCACCAAGATTTAAAGTGATAAAAATAAAGAGAGTCATTACCTAAAGTTAATAATACCCCCCCCCCCATAGAGTGTATGACCCCTCACTCCCAGGTATATGGCCCATGCAAACCCCGAATTGTCCTCATTCATTTTTTAGACTCCCCTTCCCCACTGCCCACCCTGGGAGGAGGAGATCCTAAGGGGCATCTCTTCTGAGTCCCAGATTTTCTCTGCTTGGTGCTGCTTCTCAAGGCTTCCCTAGATACCCTCCTTTCTACTACCTTTGCGCAACAAACACTCCTGGGCTCCAAGGGCAGATAGGGCCCTGGGCACTTGTCTCCGACTCCCCAGGCCATCCCAGAGAGAATCAGTAACAAGCAACCTTCTGGGTCCTACCTTCACATCTGTTACGCTACAAATATTTTTTTTTTAAGATTTTATTTATTTATTTATTTGACAGAGAGAAATCACAAGTAGGCAGAAGTAGGCAGAGAGGCAGGCAGATAGGGAGAAGCAGGCTCCCTGCTGAGCAGAGAGCCTGATGTGGGGCTCTATCCCAGGACCCTGGGATCATGGACCTGAGCTGAAGGCAGAGGCTTAACCCATTGAGCCACCCAGGCGCCCCTGTTATGCCACAAATATTTAAGTGCCTGTTATATGCTAGTGTGTTGGGCTACAGGAAGAGTAAGACAAAAGTCATGACCTGCAAGAAGCAATCTGAGGGACAAATACTCTGAGGCTTATTTTATGTTTTAGGAAGGAAGGAGAACAGGAGAGATGGTGGTTGTGTCCCAGCCTTGTGTCCTAGCTCCTCGAATATGGAGGCCTTTGGAACTGTCCTTCCCCTCTTTTCCCCTTCCCAAGAGAATGGAAGGACTACCCACTGAGTTTTGGAACTGGTGGGTGATGTGGTGCAGGAGTCATAAGCAGAAACGTGGACGTGAGGTCAGAACCGGGGAATGCCATTAGCAGATACATGCTTGGGCAGAGTGACTTGACCCTCTGCAAGCCTCAGTTTCCTCATCTGAACCACGGGGACGAAGTCTCCTTCTGGCTGTATGGGTAAATGAGAAAGGAGCAATAGTGCCTGTTTCGGGGATAGGTGCCACTTCTGGGGAGCACACTACCGGAGAGATGTGACTAGTCTCATGTTTGGCAGCCTCGTCTCCCCTCAGGGCTTGGCTGATCATTAACACAGAGTCCATGGGACGGCTCTGGCCGCTGCCTCCCAGGTCAGAAAAAGAACTGAGGAAGAAATGGTCTCATCAGAAGCCCTGTCTGGTCCCCCCGTGGTGAGGGGCGTTGTCAGGATGTGCTCTCGTCGGGTGGGTGGGGCCAGAGCACACAGACGGCTGCTGTAGCAATGCAGATGTGAAGAGAGACGGCCCCACGCTGGGCCAGGCAGCCAGCCTTACCTCAGTCTCCTCGCAGGATGGACCCCACAGCTTATGCCCAGCTGCTGAAAGAGTCTGGCAACCAGGGCCTGAAGAACGGCAACTTTTCCCTGGCCATCAGAAAGTACGATGAAGCCATCCAGATCCTCCTACAGTTATACCAGTGGGGGTAAGTGCTGGGATTCACCCCCACCTTTGGTTTTGGGTTTTGTTTGTGTTTTTCCAGTAAATGGAAACTCCTTCTGCCTAGTTTCTGTTTTCTTCTCCGCCCTCACCCCTCCCACTTCCTATGTATCTGCTCTGGACTGGGAGCTCAGAAACTGCACCAAGAATACTAAGTAATGGGGAAATAGAAAGTGAAACACAGGGGGCAGTTGCACAACTTCGCCTTTTGTCTGGTGATGGAAATCAGCGTTCCTGGGATGATTCAAGGCCCCAACTTCCCCTTCTGTCATTTATTTTGTTTTCCCCTGCCCCTTCAGCTTCAAGTCTACCTGTACCCAGATATTTTAGTGCCATGACATGCTTAACAATTATGGAGGACCCCTAAGACCTTTTGTTTATGTAAGATGAAGCTATCAGTATAGCCTGGATTTGAACTTAAACTTGAGATAAGTTTGAAACATGTATTCAATCACCTACTTAAAATTTCAATAAGAAACTCATTCCATGTCAAACTCAGTCATGTATTTAGTGAAAGATAAGTAGATTTTCCAAAACCAGAAGCTTTGTGAGAAGAGTGGCACATTTTTCCTTTTTGCCGAGCTCTTTCTCAATAGAAGACATCTGACGTCTCCTATCTGCTTCGAGTTCAGTTCTTTGGGATATCACACATTGTGTAGCCCCTGGAAGATTCCTGGAATACATGTGAGAGCATGTGTGAAAAAGGCACATAACGTCTTTGTTCATTGTTACCACTGTACCCAACTACCACGATGTAGTGGCTTAACATATATATTTATTATCTTACAGTTTTAGAGGTTGAAAGTCTGAAATGAGTCTCACAAGGCTAAAAATGAGGTGTTGGCAGGGCTGGTCTTGTGCAGAGGAACATCCATTTCCTTGCCTCTTTCTGCTTTGGGTGGCTGTCCATATGCCTTGGCTTGTGGCACCTTCCTTCATGTTCAAAGTGCATCCTTCCAGCGGGCTGTTGTGTTGTATCATGGTCTCCTGTTCTGTATCATGTCTCCCCCTGTCTCTCTTTGACAGGGACCCTTGTGACTGAATCCTAACCCAGGGTAGTCTTCCCCCAAGATCTAGAAATTGATCACATCTACAAAGGTTTTTTTTTTTTTTTTTTTTTTCCAATGAAAGGTAATGTTATTTAGGAACCATGATTCAGCCTGTACTATGGTGAAAGTCTTTGACCTTGTGGACCACCTGAAGTGGTCTTGGGAAACCCCAGAGGTTCCCACACCATGCTTTGGGAACAGCTGCAATAGAGGTTGTCATTTGTGGGGGGCATGCAGCCTGAACTTGTGCTAGGAAATGCCACTGAATGAAATCACGGAATCACGCCTCCCACTTCTTACCTTCTATCACCTTGGTGTCTACACTCTAGCTGATGTGAGCTGAGTGTCATTGGTGTCTACACTCTAGCTGATGTGAGCTGAGTGTCATTGGTTTGGGCCTGTAATTCTGCCTCTCCTGGCTCAGATCAGACCTGTGTCAAGGCTGGGCTGAGAGTGCAAGGCATCTGAATTAATTTCTTTCTTTCTTTCTTTCTTTCTCTCTTTCTTTCTTTCCTTCCTTCCTTCCTTATTTTTTTCTTTCTTTTTTTTTTAAGTGTTTATTTATTTATTTGACAGACAGAGATCACAAGTAGGCAGAGAGGCAGGTAGAGAGAGAGGGAGAAGCAGGCTCCCTGCTGAGCAGAGAGCCCGATGCGGGGCTCCATCCCAGGACCCTGGGATCATGGACCTGAGCTGAAGGCAGAGGCTTTAATCCACTGAGCCACCCAGGTGCCCCTCTTTTTTTTTTTTTTTTAAAGAATTTATTTATTTGAGAAAGTGAGCAAAAGAGCACAAGTGGGGGGGCGGTGGAGGGAGAAACAGATTTCTGTCTGAGCAGAGAACCCCACATGGGGCTCAATCCCGGGACCCCAGATCATGACCTGAGCCAAAGGCAGATGCTTAACCAACTGAGCCACCCAGGTGCCAATAGCATCTGCCTTTCTTTCTTTCTTTTTTAAAGATTTTATTTATTTATTTGACAGAGAGAGAGAGATCACAAGTGGGCAGAGAGAAGCAGAGAGAGAGGGAGGGAAGCAGGTTCCCTGCCTAGAAGAGAGCCCAATGTGGGGCTTGATCCCAGGACCCTGAGATCATCATCTGAGCCGAAGGCAGAGGCTTTAACCCACTGAGCCATCCAGGTGCCCCAGCATCTGTCTTTCTTAAAGAGGATATGCTGGGTAGTGGTTATGGCTGTGGGCCGATCCCATACTGTGGGGCCACTAATGGGACTTCTGTCTGGACCCTTGCATATTGTCTTTCATGACCTTCCTGACACAGCTGCTGTCTGCCTTCCTGCGCCTGGCAGCTGACATAGGTATTTAGGTGCTAGTGCTCTCAGGAGGAGGGGACAGAGGGAAGCAGGATGGGGCAGGGGAAGTCTCCAGGCAGGGATGGTTTGTCACCTGGGGGTAGCTTCAGCCTGATGCCCTTCGGCATTCTGGAGCATGAGCTGTACTGCACAGCTGGTCCCACTTTGGGGCAAGGGAGCTGACCTTTTGATTCTCATGTCAGTCAGCCATCTGTTTTAGGCTGTCTGGCCCTTAGGAGTTGTCCTAAGGAGTGGAGTTGTATTAGTCATCTTGGGCTGCCATAACAAAACGCCATTGGCTGGGCAGAGTCAACAACAGGAAGTTATTTCTTGAAGTTCTGGAGGCTGGTAAGTCTGAAATCAAGGTGCTGGCCAACTCCTGGCTTGCAGATGGCTACCTTCTCATTGTGTCCTTACAGGGTGGAGAGAGAGAGAGAGAGACAGAAACAGAGAAAGAGGGAGAGGAGGTTCTCTGGGGTCCTTTCATATAAGGGCACTAATATTACAAGGGCCCCTTTTCATGATCTCAGCTAAACCTGATTACTTCCCCAAAGGCCCCATCTCCAAATACCATCACACTGGTGGGCAGGGCTTCAACATCTGGATGGAGGGGCACAATTGAGTCCACAGCAGGGACATAACTTCCTGGGGAGAGGGCACCTCTCATTAAGCTGAGGGCAAATCTGGAGAACAGGGTACTGGGAGCCCCTAGCGGCAGCCAGTGCTCACTGCAGCTGGAGACGGCAGTTGGGGCCTCAGGGTCTTTGGGCTGCACACCTGCAGGAATAGCTTCCTTGCCAGTCACCCCTGGCTGCCCCACTGCCCCTTCCTGTGCTTATGGGCCCTCGTCCCTTCACCTAGAGGGAATGATGGCTATTGACAGAAGCCGGAAACACAAAATGCTGAAGATGATGCAGTAGTAGAGCTGATTTTTACTTTGCTTTTTATTTATGCTCATCTGCATCACCTAACTTTTCTATAGTGATTTGTAGTGCTTTTGCAATTAAAATAGTCAATAAAGAAGAAGTATAAGCCTGTTTTTTTTTTCCGCACACGTGGCTTGAATTCAATGACACCTGGGCTTTAACACAGCATGGTACACTTTGCATTTGTCTCCAAGTTTTGATGTGGTTTGGCACCAATGTGATCATATTATGCCTAGACCCAGGCAAGAGGGACCTGCTGTGACATGCCTTAGAGGGCCATCCTGTGGCTCCCCTCCATCTGCGCCCACCACCTAGGCAGGAGTCTATGGGGCCACGGGCTTTACCCACCCAGAGTCTTTCCTCCTCTTTGGTCCACTCCACGGCTACCAGGACCCTGGAGTTCTTGCCCATGGACTCTGCTCCCAGGGCCTTCACAGACCCCCCACCCGCAGCCCATTCTTCCGAGGGCTGACCAAGTTCAGGGGTGCAGACGGGACTTGGCATCATGCCTCCTGCAGCACACGATGAATGCTGAGGTAGAAGGAACGGGCAGGGGTGCTGTCCTGGCTCACTCTGCCCTGACACAATTTCTACAGTTCTAAATTTGAACTGGTTATTGTAGAGTAGGAAGATAGAACATATTTTATGGAACACTTTGTGAACTTGATTTATGACCTCCAAATACTTGGGTTAGCCCCATCCAATAGGACCTTCTCTGATGATGAAGATGTTCTGTAATATCAAATGTGGCTATCAAGTACTTGGAATGTGGCTAATACAGCGAAAGGACTGAATTTTAAATTTCATTTAAATTAAATTAAATATGAATAGCAACACATGGTCAGTGGCTACCATATTGGACAGTGCGGATTAGCCCCAGGGTGTAAGATCCCCTTTTGCACTGGCCCTGGGTCCTGCAAGTGTTAGGGCAACTCTGTCTCTTCACTACAATGGTGCTCATCCTGCACCTGTCACAGTAGGTCCGTGCGGACGGTGTGGTCATATGTTCTGAAAGGCCTTTCCCGTGAGAAGCTCTGCATCCATCCAGTGTGGACATGCACGTGGAGGAGCTCACCCCACACTGCCTCAGTCAATGTCTAGACTCTGCTGAGGCCCTGAGGAACTCCCATCCTCTCCATCCTTAGGACAGTCCCTATTTTCATGGTATCTTCACCAAAGCAGTCTCTAAAACAATGAAAAAAATCTGTGGAGATCAGGCAGAGGTAGAACCGAGGTGTTGAGAGAACATTTGTCCTGAAAAGGAGCAGAGGATGTGGGACGGAGGAAGGATAGACTTATATTTTGCAAATGCCCTGGGTTTTTGAGGGGACTGGGGGACCAGGCGTAATAAGTTTAAATTGGGACATTAACTGGCGATGGTGGCAGCCAGCCCAGCATTGTGGCCTTCAAGGGTGGTTTTCTGTCTTTGCAGAAAGGTAGCTTTACTGACCACCGGTCTGTTCTTTCTGACAGGGTTCCCCCCAGGGAGCTGGCTGTGCTGCTTTGCAACAAATCCAATGCATTTTATAGCCTTGGGAAATGGAATGAGGCCTTCGTGGCAGCCAAGGAATGTCTCCAGTGGGATCCAACCTACGTGAAGGTATGGTGACAGCTGGGGGCCCTGCCTATCTTCCTCTCACCCACCTTCTCTCCTCCCTTCTTTTTCAAATGTGAACATGAGGGACACCTGGGTGGCTCAGTTGTTAAGTGTCTGCCTTTGGCTCAGGTCCTGGTCCCAAGGTCCTGGGATGGAGCCCTGAATTGGGCTTCTTGCTCAGCAGGAAGCCTGCTTCTCTCACTCCCCCTGCCTGTTTTCCCTCTCTTGCTGTATCTCTGTCAAACAAATAAAAAGATCTTTTTGTGTGTGTGTGGAAATGCCCTTGTCAGGGGATCTTGTGGTGTTCTGCTGTAGTTACATGATGGCTGAGAGGCTGAAGTGCTCTTTGCAAGTTTCGCTTTAGTGATGCTTTGTTGCTGGAGGGACACAGCTTTCTGGATTCTTGAGGAAGAACTTCTTACGTGGAAATCAGCCCCGTTGGAAGGACCGAGGAGGTCTGGGAGGCCAGTCAGCCCCTCTATGGTGTTAGTTAGCAAAGGTCAATGAATGACCATTTGATAGTTTGTTCTCAGCTGGAATGCTGTCCCTGCCCACTCTGCAAGGCGCCTCCACGTTCTTTGCACCTTGAGGCAAACAAAAGGACAGGATGACACCATCCCAGTTCTTGAGTAACTCACTTTCCAGGTGGGGAGAGGTTTGAAAGCAGAATCAGAGACCGTAACAGAGTTGTCATTCAGAAGCCACTGGAGGCCCATACAACTAAGTATCACATTAGTGATATAGACCATTTGTAGTGAGGCCCCAAGGTGGGAAGAGCACAGCCCTTTCTCCCCAGTGCTCTGCTGAGGACTGGTTTCTGCAGCTGGGAGGAGCTCCTTTTCCCTCTTTAAGGCTTCCTTTTCCCAACTGTTGAGGGAGATGCTACCTAGATCCTAGAGTTGCTTCAAGGATTACGAGACCTTGGTTCAAGTTGTTCCCACTCGGTAAATAGGAGTTTGCGTTATTTTCTCAGGGGTCTGCATTTTGTGTACGGTTGCTAGAAGCAGAACAGTGGGAAGTGGTGAGGGGCTTTGACTTACAGATTCTGGATTCTACATCCTCGAGGGAAGGATTTGTCTATTTTACCTTAATCGTCTTCTATTGGAGGATGGATACCTTAGGAATTATTGAATAATTTTGAAAATGGGAAAGCATTCCTGAGGAAATCTCCCCAGAGGTGTTTTAGGATTTTCCCCATCCCCCAACTGGATGATGGGGGAGGAGTTGGGGCATGCACACATCCCTCAGGTGGTGGACAGACTTCCTTGAGGGGTCAGACCTGCAGCAGTCCCCAGCAGCACAGCGACTAGGACCCACCCCCCATTCTTACTCCTGGGTGTCTCCTTCTTTCCTCATTCTTTTCCACCTCCTGTCCTACCCCAGATGTCCTCTGTAGGGGAGAAAGAGTGCTTTCTGTCTACCTTCTTTTGGTTCAGTAGCTGGGACCCTGCAAATATGACTGACAAGGGACAATTTAACAAGTGAAAAACATACGAATTTTATTTCCTGTTAATTTTTATATGACACAGGGGTCTTTCTAGGAAAGACCCCAAGAGAAGCAGGTAGGCCTGAGAGCTCATATACATTTTTTTAAAAAAGATTTTATTTATTTATTTTAGGGATAGAGACAAGGTGGGGGAAGGGGGAGCAGAGAGAGAGGGACAAACAGACTTGGCACTTACTTCGGACCCCTACTAGAGGCTCGATCCCATGACCCTGAGTTAATGAGCTGAGCCAAAATCAAGAGTCAGGGCTTAAAACTGACTGAGCCGCACTCCTAGAGCTCTTTTACTAAAGAGCAAAAAAACTGTGGAGTTGGGTCGGACAAAGGAAAGGGGTTTAGACTTATGGGGCTGCTGACTGTGGGAACACACTACATGCGGGAACCTAATGGGAGGGAGATCAGGGCTATCTTAGCAGCACTTGGCTATGCTGGTCCCGCTCAGTGCCAATTTCCATCTTCTTCATGGCCATAAAAATTCCCTGAGAGAGGGGATTTATGGCAATCCTTGTTTCTTTGACTTTCTGCTTTTAGTCAGATAAGGGAAGCTCCAGGAAGGCTTCTTTCTACATCTGTTGAATCTCAAATGCCCTGAGCTCAATAACCCTTATGCCAAAGTGTCATATTTTGGGATGGCATATTCTGATCCCCTTCACCCCCCACCAAAATAAAAGATGAAAGAAACTTAACTCTGAGGAGGGTAAGGAAGTGGGGAATCTGTATCCAGCTTACCCAGTTGGGGGAAAAAAGCCCCTCCTTCTCCCACCCCTTTTTTCTGGTTGTTATTTAAGGTTTTAGCCTTTCAAATGAAGGCAAAAGCAAATAGATAAATAATCAGCGATTTGGTGGCAAGTGAGGTTTTTAAGTCCTTGCTTTTTTATATGAAGCCGGTTGGTGAACACCTTTCATCACCTTAGAATTTGTCTTGGTAGGTGCCGGTGTGGATTCCTTTAGAGAATTTAAAAGGGGAAAGGCAGTATCATTTTGTTCCTACTTTAGGTACTCAGTTGTATGTAGGCAAAACTAAACCGTTTTCCTCTGTTACTCCTTGTAATTTTCCTCTCCAGAAAGAAAAAATGTTTGCCTTTGGTGCACATTGCCTACAATGTGGAGCTCAACACATCTCAAGGCTTGTCATTAGCATTTTCATTTTTTCCCCCCCTTGCTACATACCCAGTGGAAATTGTGTTTACTTTGATTGAAAGGAGCAGGGAACAACTTCTGTGTTTACATGACAATCTCATTCTTTTCTGGAACACTGTCATCATAGGATTTTTTTCATTCTTTTCTTGCCTGGGCTGTGATTTGAGGCATGAATAAATAAGCCACACATGTAATTGGAACCAGGCCTGCTTCCTTCGCTCCGTGTCATGTATTAGATGCTGTATCAGTCATGGATTTGAAAGTCATTATTTTCTTGGCAGTTAAAAAAATGACAGGAAAAATGTGGCATGCAACGTAACGTGGGAATGCTGTGTCTAGTGCTTGTTAGAAATCTCTGTTTACATAGAAGTGAAACCTCTACAGTCCATTTCCCCAGGTCATCAGTCTTGCCTTTCCCTTTAGCAGCTGGTTGGAAGAGATCGGCAACTTATGATTTTGCTTTTCTTCTGTCCCAGGGATACTACCGAGCTGGTTATGCCTTGCTGCGTTTGCATCAACCTTACGAAGCGGCTCGCATGTTTTTCGAGGGTCTGCGACTTCTGCAAGGCACTCCAGACCAGATTCAGGTTGCTGATTTCCTTGTGGGAGTCTTCACCACCATGGGCAGTAAGTCGGAACTGGGGGGAGCCTTTGTTTGTTCTTTCTTTCTTTCCTTTTTTTTTTTTTTTAAAGTCTTTGTTATTTTATTCGAATGGATCCTGGGGAGATAATTCTAGGGTGTTTCATTAGAAAGCATTTTGGAAGCTTTGGTGGCTCATGTCCTTGTAAAAGCAATAAAATCCTTTTGCAGAACCCACTTAAAGCGCTGCCCATCAGACCTCAGTTTTCCATATTGCTACTTACAAATCTTTCTCTCTTTACGCTAATGATTTCATGTGATTTGTGCTTTTTTCTGCGATGTTTGCATGTGTTTCTTCAATACACTGAGAAGTATTCCTCTTTACTATAAAAATACCCTGGAAGGGCTGGTGGAATGATTTTCAGGAATTCGCTGCCTTTAGTGCTGCGGTTCTTGGTCACAATGCTTGGAAGAATGAAGAGGTAGACCAGACGAAGATTGGTGGGCAGCAAAGCAGAGTTCACTGAGCGATTGTACAAAGCTCCTGGGGGCGGCGGGGTGGGGGGGGGGGTGAGGTGGGGGGGCGGGGAGGGACCCGAGTGGGTTGCCTCTGGAATTTCTAAGTTTAGGAGTTTTTATGAGCTCTTTTTTTCCCACAAAAAGATAGTTCCACAAATCTTAAGCAATCAGGGTGTGCTGAGTTACGCCAATCAGGGCTTTGGTCATGCATCTACCTGTTAGGTTCATATCAAGCAGGGATGGTCTTTTTTTGCCGACATCTAGGGGCTTATGTTTTAACCACCCCTTGCCCATGAGAGTGACAGTGTGTTGCAGATAATTGTCTTCTTTTAGAACGTTTTGCAGAAGTCATTTCTGCAAAGGCTGCAAAGCAGAATGTCAGTGTGTCCTGTCTAAGCCGCAGAAAAGGATGTCAGTGCTGCTTTGTCTTAGCTGTCTTGACTTCGGGTTGTCTTGTTGGGGACGCTGGCCCGCAATACCTCACTGTCCAACCAACTGCTAACGGAGGGTCCTGTGGAAGTGAACATGGTGCTCAGGGTCTCACCTGCCATGCTCACGGCCGTGGAGGACCTGGGCACTCAGTGTAGGAGAGCTGCACAGGGGGCCTTTCGCGCCGCTGCCTTGAGTTATTACTCTGATGACCTGGTGGGTGAGCTGGCTTTGTCAGCTGGTTGGGTTAGGCAAAAAGGGAAAACCATAGAACACAATGTAACATACTCCTTGCCAGTGACGAAGGAGCTCTCTCCTTATCTTTCACGGTCTAAAGTCCTGCCCATGTAGGCCATTGTTTTCAAATATGGTGTTTGATCGTGTTTAAGATTGTACCAATGCCTACTGAGAGACAAAATCAATTATCACACATGTCCCGATTTTAGAGATGTTAGAATGTGAAAAACAGCACATGTTAGAATTGCGGGAAAAATGGCCTTGGCTTTCAGAGGTGAGGAAATTGATTCGGCTGTTACAGATTCAGCTGTTCCCACTGTGATTGTGGGAAAGCAACTATTGTGGTCTGTGGTCAGCATTCTACAAATTTGGGCAAGTTTGGGAGATGGGGTGGGGGGGGTGAGAGCCATATCAGGCAGGCAGTGGGAAGGGGTTGGAGGGGGGCGCAGCTGAGTCCCTTGGTCAGAGAAGTAGAAGATCCCCAGACAAATGTTGATGGGTCTCAGCTTTCCAGTCAGCCTTTTGCTGGCAGTGACCAAGCCTGCTTCCCTTTCCTCTGAGTCTGATGGACAGGCCTGTTCCCTACCATCCCTCATGTTTTCTCTGCATCTTTGTAAAGTCACTGCTTATTTCTGGGTGACTGCTCCCTTAAGAAATCTGGATGGTTTCCGCTCTGCCGCCATCTTGAGAGGGGGTGCTTCATAGGACTTCTAAGGGCAACGCATCCCATACTTTTATACCAAAGTATTACTATTTGGAATGTAAATGTATGCCCATGGCCCAATTTTTAAAGTTTGAAAAATATATTTATGGGAATTCTGTATCATTTTGTGCAATATCTATTTATTTTGATATTTACTTATTTTTGCTGATGATCCTGGAGGAGGTGCTGTGTTTTTCTGGCACTTGCCCTTGCTCCTTGGATGATCTCATTCATGAGTTTGAGAGATGTGGTTTGGGGGATCATGAGATGGAATGGGCCACTAGGTTAGAAGAATGTGTATTGACTAAGAGAGTTGATAGATCAGGGTCCCCGTCTTTGTTTTTTTCATTAACTAGCTGCATGATATGCCATGAAGCCTGACCTCATTTGTCATCATGTCTCATCGGTTTGAGGAAAATAATATTTATCACATCTTTCTTAAAGGACATGAGGTGTTTTATTTTTTTAAACTTCTTTAGAGTTTCTATTTCCTCCTCTATAATCAGAGATAATAGGCCAATGCCTTGTTGGTTGTTTGAGGGATTAAATATTAACGCATATCACTGGGCTTGGTATATGGAAGATCTAAGTGACTGTTAGCTCACATCACACCGCCTGACTCTTGGGGCATTGAGTTTATAGGTGAACCTAAAGGGATTGCCACTTTGTTCCATTATAGAGGACTTTAACTTTGAAAATGCCTTTCCTTCTCATATTTTTAATTTTCTGCTTGTCTATCTGTGGTCTTAATTGGAGGACCTTTTCCCAAATGTTCTAGACTCTGCCTGGGTTAAAATTCCTAAACTATGGACTTTTCTTTCAGGTGACCCCATTGTTTTGCAAAGTTTCTTGCCCTGTTTTGATCATATTTTTACTACTGGATTCTCAACACAAGTGTGGCAATCTGTAATAGAAAAGTTGGCGAAGAAAGGATTATGGCATGTAAGTAAAAGAAGACGGCTCTCTTGCGGGAAAAGTACATTCTTAGTTAAATGGATTCTTTCTGCCTGCATTGGGGAGTGGATTGTAATTTTTTATCCATTTATTTTGATGCCAAAATAACTTTTAACTGCACTATTGTTAAAGATGGAAAGTCACTGAGGGATATTAATTAGCCAGTTTTTTTTTTTAATAGGAAACATATTCAGAACACCTAATAATAATATTAGCTAATGTTTATCGCCCTCATCCCGTGTTCTGTGTCTTCACTGTCATCACAGAAGTGTCGAGTTCAGGTGCTAATGATAATGTGGAATGAGGAAAATGAACAATTTCCTGTTCATCCGCATCATCTTTTATATACCGCATTTGCTAGCGTTGGCTCAGAAGACCTGCCTGTGTTGCTCTGAGCACTTCTGTGTGGCTTTTTTTTTTCAATTAAAAAAATTTTTTTTAAAGATTTTATTTATTTATTTGAGAGAGAGCATGTGCAGGCATGAGAACACGAGAGAGAGAGAGAGAGAGTGAGGACGCAGGAGCGTGCCTGTGTAGGGGGTGGGGTAGGGTGGGGGTGAGGAGGAGCCGAAGGAGAGGGAGAAGCAGACTCCTGGCTGACCAGAGAGCCCCACGTGGGGTTCAGTCCCAGAACCCTGGGATCATGACCTGAGTCAAAGAGAGGCGCTTAACCTACTGAACCACCCAGGTGCCTCGCTTCTGTGTACCTTTAAGGGACTGCTGCCCACAGATAACAGTAAGGCCACAGGAGCCAAACCAGGGCTGGGAATCCAGAGAATGGAGGAGCAGAGTGGACTGAAAGCCTGGGCTTCAGTATCACACAGATGCCTCCTCAAATCATAATCTTCCACTTTCTATTTTGGACTAATTACTTCCCCTCTGAGCCTCATTTCCTCATTTGTAACTTGCAAGATATAAACTTACTCCCTCAAGGTTTTGGTGAGGATGAGAACTAATGGACTAAGAACACCTAATAATAATATTAGCTAATGTTTATCAAGGGCCAGGCACCGAGCTAATGGAGCTTTACAATACCTGGTGTGTGCTTCATGCCCACTGAATAGTAGTTGTTGTGATGCTGGGCTCTCAGCGCACATGGAAAGGGCTGGCCAAGGGTGGCAGTTTGGTCAGGAAAGGCCTGCTGGGCTTTCTGAAGCTAGGCAGTCCAGAAAAGTCACCAAAAGTAAGGGCATCCCAAAAGGCCTCTAGAGCCAGGCAGGGCAAATGACTTTAGAATATAGAAGTCTTCAACTTTTAAAAAGCTCGTGGATTCCATTGGAAATCTAATGAAATTGATGGGGTTCTCTTTGCATTCACACACAGTTATGGGTAGAGTTTCAGGAGGTTCCTGGGAAATCCCCTAAAGTCCAGCAATGCGTTCCCTGAAGCTCAGTCCTGTATTAAAAGGTCTAGGGAGGGGCACCTGGTGGCTCAGTGGGTTAAAGCCTCTGCCTTCGGCTCGGGTCATGATCCCAGGGTCCTGGGATCGAGCCCTGCATCGGGCTCTCTGCTCTGCGGACAGCCTGCTTCCTCCTCTCTCTCTCTCTGCCTCTCTGCCTACTTGTGATCTCTGTCTATCAAGTAAATAAATGAAATCTTTACAAAAAAAAAAGAGAAAAAAAAAAAGGTCTAGGGAAAGCAGGCAGGCAAGGAAAGACCCAAGAATACAGTCCAGTGGCAGGTCCACTTGGACCAATATTCCAGCTGTGGGGCCCCGATTATTTTTTCACATACTGGAAATAGAGACATCTTATAAAAACAACAACAACAACAACAACAAAAACAGGTCAGCAATCAGGATTGTCAGAGCCCTGAGCATGTAATTTTTTAAAAAACATTTTATTTATTTGTTTGACAGAGGGGGGGGGAACATAAGCAGAGGGAGGGGGAGCCTGATAGGGGCCTTGGACCTAAGACCCTGGGATCACGACCTGAGCCGAAGGCAGACTCTTAACGACTGAGCCACCTAGGAGCCCCAAGAGCATGCCATTTTGATACTGCGGTCTATTCAGGGTGAGCAGTAAAGAGTGATCATCAGGCTGAAAACCTGGAATCCAGATGTGGCCAAAGGCTCAGTTCCTGTGGTCCCACGCCCACTAGCAGGCGCATACATGGCAGAGGTTGAGGCTGAGCCTGGGTCTCCCGTCGTGGCCATACCAGGACCTGGAGCCCTGAGACCTGTTGGCACACCTGGATGATCTCAGTAGGACAGGCTGTCTGTGTGACTTGGAAAAATTACTTAACCTTTGCAGGATTCAGTTTCTTCAGTGATGTTAGATAGCGTCAGTGGTTTAACAACTGGCTTTCTGAGGAAAAAAAAAAGTTTGTCAATTTCTGTAGTGTCAATACTGTCTCCATGACCAATTTGAAGTCACTAATAGAGCTACAGGTCATAGCATTGAGAATTCTGAATTGCAGTTGGCTCTCACGAGCACATAGGAGTCTAACGGACCCCAAACCCTTGGTGCTTATGAAACACCAAAGTGCTGAAGAATCAACTGGAATGAGCTACGTGTAAAGGATTGGATTCTTCTGCTTGCTAAGTAAGCTTCAAGAACTTTGCCGGGAATCACTTTTTTTTTTTTTTTAAACCCACTGTACTCTGAGCAATGCTGTTCAACGTGCCGTCCTCAGCAGGCTGTGAGGAAATGTGGAGAGAGCTTAGTTCTCAGCGGGAACAGGGCATTGGCTGGGCAGAGGGACTTCGAGTATAGATCAGGCTGTAAAGCTTGACAGCAGCTTAAAAAGAGAGGCGGGGCTGGAGGGGATTTTGTTTTGTTTTTTGGATTGTTTATTTTAGCCCCAAAGATAACTTTTGCTCTAATAACCTATGTGGAGAGCATGATTATTCCAGCTTTTTCTTTTTTCTCCCCCCTCATCAGTCATTCCTACTTCTGTCGGCGAGAAAAGACCGGCTACCAAGAAATATCCAGGTTCCAGAGTTATCACTGAAGAGTCTCTTTGAGGTAAGGTGGTTTCTGAAATTGTACGGTTTCAAGTCCGGCCACTCAGGCTTGTATTTGGGACCTCACCTTGTCTAAGGGGACCTCAGCTGTCTCACCGCAAATTTATTATTTATAATCATCTCAGGCTTGGGTCTCGGCTATCCAGGTTTTACTGATCCCGAACTTTATGAGTGAAGGAGTTTGACGTCTCATATTGATGGAGTGACTTCCGGGATTCTTCCTGTGTGTTTTTCTCCCTCAGAAATATGTCTTCATGGGACTTTATGAGAAGATGGAACAGGTGCCCAAGTTAGTACAGTGGCTTATCTGCATTGGTGCAAGTATTGAGACGATAGGACCGTACCCTCTTCATGCCCTCATGAGACTCTGTATCCAAGCAAGTGAGTATTCTCCCAGTAATGCACTGCCCATGCCACCCTCCTAGCCCTGAGCTCCTGTGCTCTGCTGAGCTCGTGAGAAACCAGAATTCAGCCATGGGAAGGTGGAATATTCATATGAATTGAATACGCAAATAGTCTCATTATTCAAATGCATGAAGACAGCAGGGAAACAGCACTATCTTTTTCAAATTTTTATTGTAGTTATGTTAGTCACCATAAAATACACCATTAGTTTTTGATGCAGTGTTCCAAGATTCATTGTTTATGCACCACACCCAGTGCTCCATGCAATACATGCCCTCTATAATACCCACCAGCAGGCTCACTCATCCCCCCAACCCCCTCCCCTCTGAAACCCTCAGTTTGTTTCTCAGAGTCCACAATCTCTCCCCCTCCCATTTCCCCCCTTCACTTTTCCTTTCCTTCTCCTAATGTCCTCCGTGTTATTCCTTCTGCTCCACAAGTAAGTGAAACCATATGATCATTGACTCTCTCTGCTTGGCTTCTATCACTCAGCATAATCTCCTCCAGTCCCGTCCATGTTGATACAAAAGTTGGGTATTCATCCTTTCTGATGGAGGCATAATATTCCATTGTGTATATGGACCACATCTTCTTTATCCATTCATCTGTTGAGGGCTTTATTGCATTACTGGGTATTTACCCCAAAGATACAGATGTAGTGAAAAGAAGAGCCATATGTACCCCAATGTTCATAGCATCAATGGCCACAATAACCAAACTGTGGAAAGAGCCTAGATGCCCTTCAACAGCATTGTTTTTATTTCGCCTGGGACCTGGTAGCTACAGGGCCCAAGTTGAAAAGATTCTGTGTTCCTAGACAGATGCTGGCAGCCGATGAGCCCTGAGACCCAAGCAGGGGACTTGGGACAGACAGTCTTGGCTGGGCAGAGCTCCCTGAGGCTGTGAATTTCTTCCTGCTAATGAAGGCACAGGTGCTCTTTCCCCCTTGTTCAAGTTCATTTTTTCTCTAACCAGAAGGCTAACTGGCGTGGTGCTGGTGCTGGTGCTGGGTGCTGATACCAAGGTAACCTCTCGTTCTTGCCAAGACATACTGCTTGTGGCTCTTCTAAAGGATGCTGATGTTCATAAAATTATTTTTTCTTTTTTAAGGGTTTACCACCTGGCAATAAGATTTAAATTTTAAAATATTTAAATTTTTTCATTAACACATATGCATGTTAGGTAAAAAAGCTTGTTTTTCTTTTTCAAGCATGTATGGCATAAGTGTTAGACATGTTTTAGAGCCAGAAGGGGCAAAGAGGATTTTCTAGAGAGTCTTCCTCTTTTTTCTTTTTTTAAAGATTTTATTTATTTATTTGACAGAGAGAGATCACAAGTAGGCAGAGAGGCAGGGAGGTTGGCGGCGGGGAGCAGGCTCCCCGCTGAGCAGAGAGCCTGATGCAGGGCTTGATCCCAGGACCCTGAGATCATGACCTGAGCTGAAGGCAGAGGCTTAACCCGCTGAGTCACCCAGGCGCCCCTAGACAGTCTTCCTCTTAACCACTGGGCTGGATTGCCTTCTCAGGAATGAAGGGGAGTGAGGGGCGTGGCCAGGGGCTTCACTTTAGCCACATTTATCCTGCTGTTATCCATTTCCTACTGGGGAGTCAATAAGACATTTTATTCTCACACAGGGATTGGTGGATCAAAGATTTAAAAGTAAAGTCTGATTAAAAGGAATCTGAGCCAATCCTCCCAGTTTTCAAGTAGGAATCAGGAACCCAGAGTAGTGTGTCTCTAGTTGTGAAAGTCATGATTCCCTACTGTGTCTGCTCTTTACCTTAGCTCCTGGGGGTACAGGCAGGAATCAGTGGGATCTGGTGTTTAACTTTATCCATGATTTTTTTCTCAGAGGAAAACTCTTACATAGTGACAAATGGCATCCTCAGAGTTGGCTGAAGCCCACAAGGAAGGAGCCTGGGAAAATAATTTTTAAATATATGTCCTATCGAGAGTAATGAGCAGGGCAATCTTTTCAGATATTGACCTGATTCCTGACATGGGTGCCGTTGGTGCCCAGCCTGGAGCCTCTTTACACCAGTACCCCCTCCCCACCTGCTGCTTCATAGCTACCTCCTTTCCCAGAGCGCTGCTTTTTGCCAATAAGAACCACTTCCTACAGAGGTTCTCCCTCAACCTCACCCCCCTCCCTAGAGGTGTTTGTAGGTCTTGACTGACTAACATGCAGTACAAAAGGTTAGGTCCTGCCTCATGGTGGGTCAACACTGTGGGTGGTTCATACTCCAGAGCTACCTGTGGGATCAGGCTGAGGCTGACTCAGCTGAGACCACATCTCTGCTTGCCTCCTTCCCCTGCCCTGTCCTGCTTCCCTCACTCTCTTTTTCCTGAGATTCCTGTCAACAACTCACATGTACAAGAATCCCTGCCTCAGGCTCTGCTCCTAGGGAGCCTGACTGAAGTTTATTATGAATAACTTTCTATAATCCATCCTTCTAATTTACAAACTCTGTGTGTCCAGGACCTATTTGTGGTGAGTGCCAAATGTGTGTGGGATTCCCTGTTTGGTTCCCTCAGGGTACAACACATCAATGTGCTTTACTGATTTTCTGTCCATAGAAAATAACATCAGTCACTCATTTTAATTCCCTGCAGAGGAAAACCATCTTTTCAGGTGGTTAATGGACCACAAGCCCGAGTGGAAAGGCCGCATCAACCAGAAGGACGAGGATGGCTGCACAGTCCTCCACGTCGTCGCCGCGGCCCCCTACCCTGGATACCTCATCAAACGTAAGCAGCAGCCCCAGGCTGGAGGGTGCGCTGTGGGCTGGATGACCTCAGGCATTAGAGAGCTCACGCAATTGAGCACACGTATTACCCTTCCATCCTGGGACAGGCTCAGGGATAAACCTCACTTCGAACGAAGCATGACAGGGAGGGCAGGCTGTTTGCAGGAAGGATGGGGGACAAGAGAAGGAAGGATGATGGGGTTCCACATGCTCTTTCCGTTTTAGTGGCTTCCATGGGCTTGGATGTCTCAAGGACAGGGGCTTCTGGCTGCACTTGTTCCCTTCCTCATCATGCAGCTACTAAGTGCTTTAGGCCAGATCTGCGCTAGTTACCAGAGAAACACTGTGAACCAGACCACAGACGTGGTCCTGCTTCTTGGGCACGGTAGAATCTAACCTGCTTCTTGGCCACGGTGGAATCTAACACAAGGATTTCACCTTGCGTACTTATCAGGGCCAGGGAGTCCACGAGGAAGAGTGAAGCTGGTGCGTGTGAGGACAAGCTGGTTCTTTTGACGCAGACATACCTTGTTAGCCTGTGAAACAGGAAGGCTGTGTGTCCTCCCACCCGCCAAGCTCTCTGATGCTTCTCGCCTTTCTGGAAACCCGTGGAGATAGCACATTTTGTTCTATAAAAATGTTAGGGTAGCTGTGGTGATGATGAATGGCAGCGGACTCCCAGCCCCAAGGGAAGGGAGATAAAAAGGAGGGCTGGGGAATTTGGCTCAGTATGGCCACAGCCTCCTGCCCATCATGGGAACTAGGCCTTGCCACCATCTTCTGATGGCAGGAGATGTTGGAAAGATGGATTTTTTAAAAAATAAGACAACTCATGATTGTAAAATGTCTTCCAAAATTAAACACACCTGTGGACTAGACAGAGCGCAGAGGCGTCTGGTTGGGGACCCCTGGCCTGCTGGTCCTGGGAACTTAGAGTCCTCAGCATGTCCCAGAGGAGTGCAATGAGGTGTGTTTCTCTAATGTCATTCCCCACTGGACTGGATCCCAGAACCCACATTTGGGCAAACAGAGAAAAGATGAGCTACAGATACCATTTTGAGCTTTATTGAAATATAATTCGTATGACATATAATTCACCTGTTTAAAACATCCAGTTGCATGTTTTTAGTACATTTGTAGAGTTGTGCAACCATCACCACAATAAATTTTTAAAACATTTTCATCATCTTCAAAAGAAACCTCGTCTCCACTAGCAGTCACTCCCCATTTCCCCCTCTCTCTCCAGCCCTAAGCAGCCACTCATCTGCCTTCTGTGTCCATGGGCTTGCCTCTTCTGGACATTGCATATAAATGGAATCTTACAGTTTTGTGACTGCCTTCTTTCACTGAGCATGCTTTCAAGTTTCAACCTCGTTGTAGTGTTTGTCAGTACTTCCTTCCTTATTACTACCAAATAATATCCCAGTGTGTAGATAAACCACATTTTGTTTATCCACTCATCAGCGGGTGGACATTTGTTCAGCTATTAAGAATAACGCTGCTGTGAACTTTTGCATTTTGAATATATTTTCATTTTTCTCAGGTAGATACCTAGGAGTGGTATTGCTGGATCTCATGGTAATTCTATCTTTAAACTTGAGGAAAAGCCAGACTGTTTTCCAAAGTGGCTGCATCATTTTATGCTCCCACTGGCAAAGCACAAAGGTTCTAATTTTCCTAAATCCTTGTCAACACTTGTTACTGTCTGTCTTTCTGGTGTCCCTTGAATTTTGGTACCCTCTGAGAGATCGTGATATCCTGGCAAATGTTGGGCAACTGGGTCTTCAAAAAGCCCCAAAGTGTGAGGTTTGCCACTTTCCTTGGTGTAAACACTCCCATTATGGTTGATTTCAAGCTATTAATGTGATGTCATTGAACATGGGGCTAGGACAGGTGCAGTAGCATAGCATTATATTGTATTTTTACCACACAGATCCATGTTAAGGTAGATGTAAAGAAACCTCATCACAGACAATAGTAAAGCATAGTAAAATAATTAAATGATGAATTTTGTTTTTAATGTGATTTGTTTATTGTAAGTTTAAATAAGTTAGTTGTTAATAATGGAAGTGTTTACCAACCATCTTGTAGCATTTCTGGATATTTGACAGTTGGCCCTCACGGACTAGTGTGAGCTGGTTCCAGCACACCTCAGTGCTAAATGATAATAGCTATCATTTAGCTATTGATAAAGCTATCATTGATAAAGCTATCATTGGCTTGGTAACTTATGGTTAAAGTATGTGCCTCCGATCACTATGCTCTCTTTACACATCCTCAGCCCGAAAATGTCCAAGAAAAATGATTTCCAGGCAAAACTCTTCAGTTTGCAAAGAAACACAACTCCAAGTCTCCCGAAATTCAGGTGGTTTGAGCGGTATTTGTGTATTGCAGATGCATGCAAAACCTTGGATTCTAAACATATGCATCGATAATTTGGCAAGCATCCATTTCCTGGGACTTAAATGAGTGCTTTCCAATACAAGCACCATGAGAGCAACATACATTTAAAATTTTCTGGTACTCCTATGAAAAAGTAAAGCAAAATAGGTGAAATTAATTTTAGCAGTATATTTTATTTAACCCATCTAGCCAACATATTATCATTACCCTGTGTAATTAACATAAAAAGTATGGAGATCTTTTACATTCTGTGTTTCAGTTTTTTTTTTATTTAAGCTTTATTTAAACATATAATGTAACCCCACCACCCTCTCCCAACCCCTCTCCCCCCCACCCCCCTCAGTTTGTTTTATGACATTAAGAGTCTCTTTTGGTTTGTCTCCCTCCTGATCCCATCTTGTTTCATTTTTTCTTTTCCTACCACCTTAACTCCCACCCCCATTGCATCTCCACTTCCTCATATAGGGAGATCATGTGATAGTTGTCTTTCTCCAGTTGACTTATTTCGCTAAGCATAATACGCTCTAGTTCCATCCATGTCGTCGCAAATGGTAAGATTTCATTTCTTTTGATGGCTGCATAGTATTCCATCGTATATATATATACCACCTCTTCTTTATCCATTCATCTGTTGATGGACATCTAGGTTCTTTCTATAACTTGGCTATTGTGGACATTGCTGCTATAAACATTCGGGTACACGTGCCCCTTTGGATCACTACATTTGTATCTTTAGGGTAAATACCCAGTAGTGCAATTGCTGGGTCATAAGGTAGCTCTATTTTCAATTTTTTGAGGAACCTCCATGCTGTTTTCCAGAGTGGTTGCACCAGCTTGCATTCCCACCAACAGTGTAGGAGGGTTCCCCTTTCTCCACATCCTTGCCAGCATCTATCATTTCCTGACTTGTTCATTTTAGCCATTCTGACTGATGTGAGGTGGTATCTCATTGTGGTTTTGATTTGTATTTCCCTGATGCCCAGTGATGTGGAGCACTTTTTCATGTGTCTGTTGGCCATCTGGATGTCTTCTTTGCAGAAATGTCTGTTCATGTCCTCTGCCCATTTCTTGATTGGATTGTTTGTTCTTTGGGTGTTGAGTTTGCTAAGCTCTTTGTATATTTTGGATACTAGCCCTTTATCTGATATGTCATTTGCAAATATCTTTTCCCACTCTGTCAGTTGTCTTTTGGTTTTGTTGACTGTTTCCTTTGCTGTGCAAAAGCTTTTGATCTTGATGAAGTCCCAATAGTTCATTTTTTCCCTTGCTTCCCTTGCCTTTGGCGTTGTTCCTAGGAAGAAGTTGCTGCGGCTGAGGTCGAAGAGGTTGCTGCATGTGTTGTCCTCAAGGATTTTGATGGATCCTTTCTCACGTTGAGGTCCTTCATCCATTTTGAGTCTATTTTCGTGTATGGTGTAAGGAAATGGTCCAATTTCATTTTTCTGCATGTGGCTGTCCAATTTTCCCAACACCATTTGTTGAAGAGGCTGTCTTTTTTCCATTGGATGTTCTTTCCTGCTTTGTTGAAGATTAGTTGACCGTAGAATTGAGGGTCTATTTCTGGGCTCTCTATTCTGTTCCATTGATCTATGTGTCTGTTTTTGTGCCAGTACCATACTGTCTTGATGATGACAGCTTTGTAGTAGAGCTTGAAGTCTGGAATTGTGATGCCACCAACGTTGGCTTTCTTTTTTCAATATTCCTTTGGCTATTCGAGGTCTTTTCTGGTTCCATATAAATTTTAGGATTATTTGTTCCATTTCTTTGAAAAAATTGGATGGGATTTTGATAGGCATTGCATTAAATGTGTAGATAGCTTTAGGTAGCATAGACATTTTCACAATATTTATTCTTCCAATCCATGAGCATGGAACATTTTTCCATTTCTTTGTGTCTTCCTCGATTTCTTTCATGAGTACTTTATAGTTCTCTGAGTATAGATTCTTTGCCTCTTTGGTGAGGTTTATTCCTAGGTATCTTATGGTTTTGGGTGTAATTGTAAATGGGATTGACTCCTTAATTTCTCTTTCTTCTGTCTTGTTGTTGGTGTAAAGAAATGCAACTGATTTCTGTGCATTGATTTTAT